>WSXT02111335.1:0-11188 GCA_011762715.2 Neuroterus valhalla
GTGGTTCGGAACCCACCGTAAACTGTAGGTCCCCCTCACCCCTGAGTTAGTGGTGAGGTGTGCAAAAGAATAGAGAGGTTATGCCGAGACTCTCAAACCCGTAACAGTGAGAGAGTATAAACAAATATTCCATTCCACTACATTTTAATAATTATCTTTTGTCCGCACTTGAATATAATAATTTTATTGAAGATGTATCTACATGTTTCAAAATCCAATCATTTTGTTTAAAATGTCATCCTTCTTGAAAAATGTGATTATTTTTTCAGAAATATAACTATTATGTAAAAGTGATTTTTCAAAATCAAATATACATTCCTGTCAATAGAAATTTAACTGTTTCATTGCAAATTTATCTCTCATGGTAGAAGAGTCAGATTTCTTGTTCGAAAATCTAACCCCTTTGTGAACAACACTTTGTCCAACAATTTTGTTCAAGTTATCATTTTCGATCGAGAATTGAACTGTTTTGCTACAGATTCTCTTCATTGTATTAAAAATTCATTTCTGATACCAGAAAAACCGTCTCTCTTGTTAATAATTCATCTTCCTTGAAGAGAATGAACTTTTTCGTTGTAAATTCACTTTTTTTCTGAAAAAATCGTCTGTTAAGCTTGGAAATCCTATTATTGGGTGAAAAAACAGATATCTTGTTAATAATGTGATTATAAAAAATATGATCATCAAAAACTAACCTTTATCGATTGGAACCGTTTGACAGAATGATTATTGTTGCAAAAACCAATAATTCAATTATTTGTTCTCTGTATACCACAATTGTAATTTTTTCATTTCTACAAACCCGTTTGTTAGTTATGATTTGAATGAATTAAATATTGCAATGTTTTAAATTACTGTATTTTATCTGACAATGTTACTTTACCTCAAAAATTGAATTTAGACAGGGTGGTGGATGATTTCAAATACCAGGTAATTTTCCGGTTTTCCCAGACGAGTTCTTCAATTTTTCTGGGTAACTAGAAGTAACACATTCATATAATTCAATTTAAACATCCTTTACCATAAAAGATCAAGAACTTCAAGATGGATTAACTTTGTAGAAAATACTTTAATTTTCAACAGGAAAGCATAATTTTTTTACAAAGATTGGAATAGTTGAACTAACAATAATTTTAAAAAATCAGTTTGCGATACAAAAAAAACTAACATGCGATGATAAATAGTTGACTGGAGCATTTCAATTTTGAACCATAAATCTAAATATTTAAACAAGGCGTAAAGATTAAACGTGAAGATTAATTTTCTACCAAAAAATACAGTGTTTCGACAAAATAGTTGAATTCACAACTAAAAATTTATTCAATTGTAACCAAAAATGGAATCTTTGATAACATTTTTATTAAAAAAAAAAAAACAATTTTAAACCAAACATAAGAGTTTTTATCCAAAACAAACAATACGCAACTGAATTTTCCAATTGGGATCAATTGAATTTTCAGATCAAAAAGATTCATTGTAACAAAAAAAAAACTAACTCTCGAGCAAATTGTTTCATTTTCAAGCAAAATGATGAATTTCGAAATCAAATTGTAAGTGTTAACTTGACGCAGTTAAATTTCAAACCAGAAAGACGAATTTTTAACTGAAATGATAAAACTTTAACTAGAATAGTTAAATTTTTTACCAAAAATTAATTTTTAACGAAGAAATACAATTTTTTGATAAAATGCTTAAGGTTTGAACCATAAAAATAATAAGTTCTAACAAAAGTGGAATTGTAACATTTTTGGCTCAAAAAATCAATTTTAAACCAAACATAAGAGTTTCTAACTAGATGAATTATTTTTGACTGGAATTCAGAATATTCAACTGTATAACTTGAATTGTTACCTGTAAACGAGAATTTTGGAACAAGAAAATTAGCTTTCAGAGGGAAACATAATTTCCTACCAAAAAATCGATTTAAAAAAAAAGTGTGAATTCCTAATGAGATAATTGTTAAATTTTTATTTGAAGTGATTAATTTTTTTTCCTAACTGATGATTTTTTAGGTGAAATACTGAACACTCAACTGAAATAGTGGTATTTTATGCAAAAAAGAATAAATACATGTACATACAATGTACATGGATTCTCAGAAAAATAGTTTGTTTCCTAATTACAAAATCAATGTTCAACCTTATACTTGCATTTTTACCATAATAAGATGAATTGATTTCCAACAAAGTAGTTACATCAAGTAAAGTGAGGGAGAGTTTTTTTCAGTCTCATCCGACCACTTTTCCAAGGTTTTTCGCAAATTTAATCTCTAAAAATAATAGTTTATTTAATAAAACATGTAAAAAAAATTATTTCCTCTCTTGTCCCGACTGATTCTTGTTTTTAATGATCAATTAAAGTTATTAAAATAAAAATTGCAAGTAGGATGATGAAATTCAGAAAAGCCGTGATACTACTGGAAATACAAATTGATTGATAATCTGATTTCAGTTTATTATCTAATTATATTTCTATTCTGAAATAGCTCCAAATCACTCAATCAACAACATTATTCAGTAAAAAAATATTCGGGAGTAACATAGCGTGAACATCGTTATGAAAATATAAACAAATATCCTCAATATCAAAAAGTGCACTCTGCGTCCAAACAAAGATGCATCTTGATAGTTATTAGGCAGTTATTTTGAACAAATCGATATATTTGTAGAATCTCTATTCCATAATTTATTGTTCACCTGCGTATCCTTCATTCACTATAATTGGATTAACTGTAGCTTCACCAAACTTCATCATGTCAAAATGAGGGAAGAATTGAGGTTATGCTAAAATATACTGGCTTAGATAGCCATCGCAACCTCACGTATAGACGCTGCTACGTCACTCTGGCACTATCACAGCTCCACCGTATGGTTGTCAGAGCGATACTCTTTTCGTGGCTGTCAAAGAGATACGTATACTGCTACAAGAGCGGAACTGTATCGCTGCGAGGGCTATTTTGAGAGTTTCGCTGCATTAGCTTTCTGATATCGTTCGAATATTGACTCATATACCTCACACAGAATTTTGAAAATTTAATAAGTCCGTAGCGCTGTCACAGCAATATGAAGTTTTCCGTGTAAGTAGATTCTAAATTTCAAAAAGTTGTATTGTTTCCCAATCATGGTAGGATTTTATTTAAACTGGAACACAATTTCATTTCCTCATATAATATTTTCATGAATCAGAAATACCTGAAAACAAGTTTCTCTACTTGAACTACTGAACGCGAGCCTGAGGCCTGATAAAAGTATGCGGTTACCTAGTCCTACTGTTTTCGAGGCTATCGAAAGATCGATACGCCTGCGATATTAATTATAAGGTACCCTATTCCATTGTCTCTATTTAGAAAGGTTTATCGTAGAGCAGTTATAAACGTCCATAAAGAGCTTTTCGATTCGAAGATTTGCTTAAGGCACTTTACAATTCGAGGTTATCGTGACTCGACTCGATCCGCAACACTCAAGTATCGACTCCGGAGTTTGATCGCGATATTGATACAGCGACTAAGTATTTGGAGCAATAGGATACTCATAAGATTTAACTTCTATTTAACAAACCAAAATTTAATGAAAAATTAATTTGATATTTTCCTAATGTGTTTCCCATTTCGCAAATTTCATTTGCACTAATTACTGTAATAATACATTCTCACCGACTGAAATCTTAATAATAATCTTAATTAATAATGGATTTACTTTATTCTAGTATAAAAAAACTAAATCAGATTTGAAGGGAATCCTAAAATCGCTATAATAGAAAAAGAAACAATTTGAGAAATAAGGTGTTCAAAAATTGATAGTTGAAGAGTTTGAACTCCTTCTTTACCGGAAGTTGTCGCGAAGAAAAAACGTACTTCCGCTGAGCAAAAGACATACGAAGAAGGTGGGAAGAGGAAGGCAGAGAGGAAACGTCTCCTCAAGTCACGTGCCACTGCATTACGTTACTGTACTCTAATCAGGCTGTAATAACAAATTCAGCTTTCTTCCTCTTCTCGCCATAATCAGGTCTTTTTACACACAATGAAGCCTGTTTCCAAATAATCAGTTTACTCACATTTCTTGTAAATAACTTCCAACGAAATTCTAGTTTCTACTGGGCTATTTTTATTTTATATTATCTCTGTGAACTAATGAATGAGACTGAGAATAAACTTTAAATAATAAAGTTTTGCAATAATGAATGAGCACTTAAATTCATGGTTGTTAATTATAATAAATTGTATTTATACTGTACGAATAAATTTGAAGTTTTACGATAATGAATAAAAACGACGATATCATTTTACTGGTAGAATAATGCTGCTTATATTTGTGTAGTTTCTAACTGATAATTTACAGCAAAGTAGATACATTATTATATTATTTATTTTTTCAAAATAACTCAAGCTTTCGATTAATACTCCTTCTTACTTTTTATTCTTTTTTTTTTATAATCCGGAAGCGATTTTTTTTCAACCAAGATTTATTAAAGAAAGCCAAGAAATCTTCAATGTTTCATACCTCAGGGAAAGGATATCGATTCGAGATGATCCAAAATGGAAATTAGAGTTCAAGAAATTTATTGAACGACGGTGAACGCGGTTCAAGAGAAAAATGCGATGCTCGTGTCGAATTGTTTCGAACATGGCTGAAAAAGCAAATTTTCAATTTTAGAAAATGTGTATGTCATTAAAAGTAACGTTACAGACTTTTTAATGCACTTCGTGATGATAAATTATAAAAAAAATTTGCAAATTTTGAAAACATGGCCCTGTAATACTTTTTTTACTCCTATTTTAAAGAAACTTCCCCTTTCTTCCGTATTTTTTGCTATTTTTGACTGCAATTTTTTTCTTGATGTTAAAGAGTCAACTATTATATTTTCCATTCCAAACTTGTTACAAATTTGACTATGGTGTTGAAAATTTCTTTCATTTGTGACTCAAAGTTCATTTTTGGATCAAAAATAAAAATTTAACAATTCTGCATTTGTTTGAAAATTAATCTTTCTTTATATAAAAATCAATTTCTTGATTGAAATTCTATGTAATTTATCTTTCTTTTTACCGGAAAATTTACCTTCTTGGTTGAAAAATTGTCTAATTAAGTTAGAATTTAAATTTTTGGTTGAGTGATAAATTCTTTTTTTGAAAATTAATTTTTTTGCTGAACACTCATCCTTCTGTTAAACTTCATCTCTTTGGTTCAAAATTACAAAATTTTTTGTGTCAAAATCAACATATTTCGTAGGTGATTGATTTTTTCCGTTAAGGAAACATATTTTCTATTAAGATTCGTCTGGTTGAAAATACAACAGTTCGGTTTAAAATTCATGTAAATGGTTGAAAATTTGTTGTATTCCATATTTGGTGATCGATTCCATTTTTTTGTTGGCATTTTAACCATTTGTTGAAATTTAACCTTTCTTAGTCGCAAATTCAACTGTCTTGTTGATCATTGGTCCTTTTGTTAAAAATTCCACTTTCTTGGTTAAAGATTCAATCGACCTGTGTCTTTTTTCTTAAATATTCAACTATTTGATTAAAAAAAACAATTTTTTCGTTTCAAGTTCAATTTCTTCCGTATTCAAATTTGCTCTTTTATTGAAAGGTCCATCATCGTTTGTTGGACATTTTTTTGTAAAATTTTGTTGACGAGTGTTTGATAATTAATCCTGTTTAGTTGGAAATTTTTATTAAGAAAAGTCACGTATTTTGGTGAACACTCCCTCTATTTTTCCAAAATTAATCTTCTTCGATTAAAACGTAATTTCTTTATAGAAGAGAATCTCTAGTTGGCAAAGCTACATGATTATACGAGGATGAGTACCTTATATTTTCCCTTCTAACTTGCCCTGAAATTCTATTCAATAAAATATTGTTTGTTCAGCTTAACATTTTTTTTTGTAATAACATTTAGAAGTTTTTCTTGTAAATTCAGATTTTTTTTAGAACATAAAATCCATTTGGTGTCACCTGATCCTCTCTTCTGGGTACATTAGCCAACGGAAATTAATTTTACCTCAAAATAAAAGAAAGGCCACAACCTATCAAAAAGTACAAGTAAAGATAAAATCCAAAAGATCAATTTGCATCTTGATTTTCAATTAAGATAATGGACCATTTCGAGAGGGACATTACGATTACCAACAAGCATTTTGACATTAACTGAGAAAAATCGCCCCAATCGTTACTCAGATCAAGAACAAATTCCCCAATAAAATTTACAAACGTCCTTAATTTATGATCGATTAAATGAATTGATTAATAAAGCAAAACGTTGTTCTGAGAGGAGAGTTGTCAGAATAAAAAAAAGGCTTTTCCACTTATTGATTAAACGCTTGTAACCAGTCGAAGAAGAGTAATGAAGGATTAAATGTAAAAGTTCATTTCCGTTGTAAATAACATCAATATCAATCCTATTTGTGCATTTAAAGTTTAAAAAGACAGAAGTTTCGCACGAAGGCTAGGTGAGTTTATGTGTACAAAAGACTGGGTTGGAGGAGGTCTGGTCCAGCTTCGTAATGCTATACCGCGAGGACAATTAATTATCTCCTGATTCCTTCTAAGAACCAGTCCAAGTACAATTCTCGAACACGGTCTCTAGAGTCGCACACAAACATGGCCCCTTTCTAGACACTATGATGGAACACTCTCAGGCTGATCGTGTTTCAAACCACAGAGAGAATTAACTGAGAAGCAATGCCTTCTTCGGCCCGACGACGGGAATACAGATTCATCCCAGTTTCCACTCAATTTTTAATTACTAATAAAACTTTGTCACTTTGTGGTATAATTATAATAGACTTATACTTTTATTAAAAATAAACCACTTTAATATTTTCTTTGGGTCTTATATCAAACTATTCCAAGTTTGAATGTTGCCAATTATTGGGTAAAAAAATTAATATTTGTAGGAACTTTAGTACTGCGTTCTGAATGCTACATTTTCAGAAGGTTAGGAGGTATTTTGTAATGAATTCGGGGTGTAATTTTGCATCTACTCGCAATATTATTTTCATTTCGAAAAATTTGAATTGTGACATTGTACTACTGAAAATAGTTTATTCCGAGGTTTGGATTTCTGTTTAGATATAAACCTTCTTATACAAGATGAATCAAATAACCCGGCGGGGTTATGGGAGCAAGTTTCCCGGCCGTGTATCTATTCTCCAAAACATTAGCCTTGAAATCCTTTAAATCGTTTTTCATCACATAAAACATTTCAACACCACATTAAAAACTCACCAGGATAAATATTTAACGTTTTCGTTGCGTAGAGAAAGGCTTTTCGATTTTCCATTTCTCCCCAAATCGTCAGTTTTCTATGATTGACAACTTCGGACCTTTAAATCCACCATTTTTTTACGTTCATGTTTTGATCCCAGAGGTGGCGTTATAGTCAAGCGGGGAATTTCAAATTCGTTGATATTTTTGCTCTATAGTATTGATATAATATAATATAATATAATATTCTCACTACTGATAGGATAAATTGGATGCCTTAATTGAGAAAATCAGGAAGGTTGTTGTCTATGACATTTTTTATGCGGCGTTTGATGACGATGGAATTCGAACATCATAACATAAATAGACATGCCTGGTCAAAAACCGTAACATCAAAATTAAAAATTACAATCATGTTGAAGAATGAAAAATCCTACAAGTATAACAGTTTCGTCGAAATGGGCTTGTAGGGGGTTGTGAAAAATAAATCTTGGACTCTCCGTAGCTAAGTGGGTTAGAGCATCAGACCGGAAATCTGTAGGACCTGGGTTCAAATCCCATCGGAGCTAGAGAGTAATTTTTTCACAACTTTGAAAAACAGTATTCAAATAATTAATTATTTAAATATTGATAAGATCAATAGACAAAAACATTAACATCATAACATAAATAGATATGCGTGGTCAAAAACCCTAACATCAAAATTAAAAAATAACATAATAATAATTTACATTATCAAATCATAAAATTTGTCAATTACATCTATTTATTTACTCGATTCTAAGTTCACTGAACTTTTTAACAAATGATTAAGTCATGAAGAAATCGTTACACGGTAATGACAATTCATGAAAATGTATGTATAAAATAGTAAAATAAATACTTATCACAATATGTACAATAAATATAAAATTTCTAAATAATTCAGTTTAAAGAAAATGAAATTGAATATTAAAAGAATTCATAAATAATTTTAAAAATAAAATACTATCTGCCAATAAAGTAAACACGTATCGATGGATCAATATTTGTATAATTATCTATAATTTATATCCATAAATAAATAGTCAAATAAATATTTATCACAATATGTACAATAAATAAAAAAATTTTAACAATGTGATCTTATTCCAAATGAATGAGAAACCTTGAATGAGAATCCGAGGCTTATACGAAATGACTGTTCAATCCTTTCTAATCCATGCGTCAGAATCAAATTCAATCCGAATGAATCCGATACTTCTCTGGAACGAGCACTTAATCCTTTTCAATCCGTGTGGCCAATCCGATTGAATCCGAATTGAACTATTAATCCTTTCTAATCCGTGATCTTAATGCGGATGAATTAGAAACATCATTCCAGTTCTCTTCAATCCAGCGTTGTAATCCAGAAGAATTCGAATAAATATAAAACCACCCTGGCGGAAGTTTCGGATTGAAATTTATTCCGTACCAATCCGAACTCTACCAAATCATTCCGGAATCTGTATCCGAACCATTCCAAAGTCATCCGAATCGAATGTTCAATCCTTCCTAATCCATGCGTCGGAATCAAAGTCAATCCGAATGAATCCAATACCCCTCTGAAACTAACACCTAATCTTTTTTTATCCAAATGGCCAATCCGATTGGATCCGAATTGAACTATTAATCCTTTCCAATCCGTTATCTTAATCCAAATGATTCAGAAACCTCATTTCAATCCATCCAATCCGCAAATTGATCCGAGGCTCATACGAAATGACTGTTCAATCCTTTCTAATCCATGCGTCAGAGTCAAATTCGATCCGATTGAATTCGAATTGAACTATTAATCCTTCCAATCCGTGATCTTAATCCGAATGAATCAGAAACCTAATTTTAATCCTTTCCAATCCGCAGTTTTGATCCGACCGAACCCGAGGCTCATAATAAATGATTGTTCAATCCTTTCTAATCCATGTGACGAAGTATCGGATGCATTCGGATTGAATTTGATTCCGACGCATGGATTAGAAAGGATTGAACAGTCATTTCGTATGAGCCTCGGATTCATTCGGATCAAAACGGCGAATTGGAAAGCATTGAAACATAGTTTCTGATTCATTCGGATTAAGATTACGGATTGGAGAGGGTTAATAGTTCAATTCGGAACCAATCGGATTTCCAATTTTGATTAAAAAGATTAGGTGTTAGTTTCAGAGAAGTATCGGATTCGTTCGGATTGAATTTGATTCTGACGCATGGATAAGAAAGGATTGAACATTAATTTCGGATGGCTTCGGAATGGTTCGGATACAGATTCCGGAATGATTCGGCAGAGTTCGGATTGGTTCGGAATAAATTTCAATCCGAAACTTCCGTCAGGGTACTCATATACTGTAAGAAGTTCAGTGAAATTCCACTAATTTCTAGTGTAAATTCTCACTGATTCCAATCAGTGTCCTATTTAGAGTGAATTGAATCCGTGAAAATGTGTTTCATATCAATGTGGTTTCTTATTGACATGATTCAGTTACCCATTTCTCACTCGAGAAAATTTGGATGTCTAAATTATATGGTTTGATGAAAATATAACAAATTTACTGTAGTATTGTAGAATATTATCAAAATTTTATCGAACATTTAAATATTCAAAGATTTACGTCATGGTTTACTCTAGTTTGGAGTTATACGAAAAGTATCTTAGAGGCAGCCTAGCTTAAATGGTAGCATGCTTGGCCTTGTCTTTCAGCAGTGATTCTGTCTCCAGGTTGTGGTGGGTTCGATTCCCTATGCGGCAAAATTGGAACCGCTCCATCGCCGAAGGTTTTCCTACTCTTCCATTGTCCTATTTAGTACGTAAAAAGCACTTCATTTGACGAAAGTTATCAGGTCTGATCTTATTGTTAGCATAGCAGAAGCCTAGAAGAAGTGTGTGTTCCTTTAAAACAATTTTTTTTCTCAATTTTATTCAATGGATCAGATTTTTTCAATTTTATATTGAAACTTACGTTGATACGGATTGCTTTTTTAAATTGTAAGTATTCCACAAAAAATAAGTGTTATTTCTGCTGTGGATTTTGAGTTTCAGTCCATATAATCCAAATAGATCTGAAATATATTCCAGTGTACGTCTTTTACTTATGAAAGGAATACAATTTTTCGCAGAGAACAGTATTTACAGAATTTTATTATTATTGCAAAAAAATACAAATTCTCTTATTAGTGCTCTGCATACCACAAGTGTGATTTTTCGATTTCAACGAAACTGGTTGTTAGTGATGATTTGAATCAAATAAATTTTGCAATGTTTTAAATTACTGTATGTTATCCGTCACTGTTATTATTGCTTATCAATTGAATTAAGACAGGGTAGTGGTTTGGCTCAGGATTTCGAATTCTAGGTAAGTTCCCGGTTTGTCTCGGTCAAGTTCTTCAATTTTCTTGGTTTTTTCAGAAAAGATGAAACATTGCAAAATAAATTAATTTTGGAAAAAATACTCAAATTTTCCAAGGAAAAATATTTTTTTTCTTACAAAAATTTGAACAGTTAAATTCACGATTGAAAACAATCAATTTGTGATACCAAAAAAGAACGGATTCTCTACAAAATAGTTCATTTTCCAACCAAAGTAATGGATTTTTCAACCAAACTGATGAATTTTTCAAGCAACATAATGAATCTTCAACTGATAGAGTTATATTTTTGAATAAAGAGTTTAATGTTCCACAAAAACAAACAATGTTTGAACAAAATAGTTGAATCTCGAATAGGAAAAAAAATTTTTTTCAACCGAAAATGAAACAGTAATATTTTTACTGTATAGCGATATTATGTTGGAGTTATGTTACTATAATAATAATAATAAGAGTTTTGTGTATTTACTCCTAACTTCCGGTGTAAATAGCAGAAAGAGCTTCCTTTTTCCACAGGGTTTTGAGGTTAAGTAGCAAACTAAGAGAAATTTTACCTTGACTTTAATCAGATCCGACCGCTTTTCCAAGTTTAAAACAACCCTTGGG
>WSXT02111346.1:0-11187 GCA_011762715.2 Neuroterus valhalla
GCCCCCCCCCCCACCCCCCATGCTAACCTAGTAGGTGGTCTACCCCTAACAAGCAATCAATGAAATGAGGTATTTGTATAAAACAAATTGAACCTTTATAGATTCTGTGCGACCAAGAGATTCCTGGTTGGGTGAATCGCTTAGCGTACATAAGTTCCTGTGTTCCATTTCTTCAACGCTGCCTTCGAAAAGAGTGGCTAACACCCGTGGCTCTCCAGCATTCTCTCAGTCAAGTTAGCCACAACGACAGTACCCCCGCATCGGATACTTCTTTGTAACGTTTACTCTGTACTTCAGATGATGATAAAGTTTCAAAATGCCGTAGAAGTCATACCTTCTAGACGATTTGCAGCATGCGTACAAAGAATATTTATAACATCGATACTTAGCACATCTCTAGTAAATTGAATGAATTAATTAGAGCTGCAAGAGTTAGGCCTTCGTTTCAAGGTAAGTCGATGTCAATGCGGGCAACCTTGATAAATGTGTCGAAATTGAGAAAACTGCCTTCCTCGTGACATGCGTTTTTAAAGAACGAATACAAATTTAGCTCCAGGACGTGAAAAAAACAATTCTGCTCCAAATTATACTCTCTGCTTCTTTATGTTAAATAATAACTAAAGTAATATCAAAGTTTGAACTTGAAATGGGGCTAAACTTGTACGTTAATCTTAGAGATTAGATACGCGTAAACATTAATAATTAACAATTAACTGGAAGAAAGAATTATATAGTATGACAGAACCGAATGATAAATGAAATGCCTACGAATCAAATCCTCAAGGAAACTGAAACCTGGTTTATGAACCGTTTAGTAAAAAAAAATAAGCCTACTTAATGATTTTCTCAGATCGTTTCAACGAAAACAAACGAGATGTTTTTAGAAAACCCTCTAGATTTTCTCCGAAACGTCTCTAATTTTTTGCTCGGATTCCAGTGGGAGGCGTTCAACTGAATTGAATTTTATTTATCATTAGTACAACTGCGAATCTCTAGATTTTCGACGCGAAATGTCAGGCAAGTGCAATTGAAGGGGATTTTTACTCCGTAAGTCAACGCACCGGAAGCTACGAAATAAATTGTCGAGCTAACTAAATTGTAAATAATATTTTTTTCTTTAAATGAATAATGCAGACGAGTTTGACTTATGCGACGAGAAGAAGTCTACGATTTGAAATTTCACTTTTTCTACGTCAAACAAAGGTCCATCAATTATTAGTGCCAAGTTTCTCTCTTTCTATTTTAGGTTTTTCAAGTCCTTTTCGACTTTTTTATTTGAACAGGATAAGCTCAATTACAAAATTGTTTATCAAAATATGGAATTTTTAAATCAGTCAACCTGACAGTGAAGGGCTGATGCATACTTGAGAGTTTTCAATCTAATACTTATGTAACAAGCTCAAGAGATCAAAATTACTCATTAAAATAAATAGAAGCAGAAAACAAATGTTTTTGGGAAATACTTCTCCACTGTTGAGTTTTTTTGTTTCAGGGTTGTGAGTATAGTTGTTTATAATCTTGATGATTTCCAACTATTATTAGATACAAATAACAGTGATACGAAACAGCATTTAGAGAAAAATTGCAGAAAAAGACGTGTTGGGATATAAGAACGATTTTGGCTACGAATTCTAAGAATGAATGTGTCTCTCTAATTTTGAATACAATTTCTTATTTGCGTTACATTAGGGGATATCGAGTTTGTTCCTTTATCAGACTGTTTTTTTATTTGTATTAATGATAACTAATGTGTGAATAATATACTAATGAGATAAATCGAGTAAAAGCTGGTGTTCCATTTTGTACTTCCTATTACCAGCTTGAACTTTTTCACTTAATCTCTTCACGAATCTCTCGATATCTTTTAACTGGTAGAAGTTTACTTTCTTGTATAAGCGCTCGTTGTATAATTGTCCATTTTGCATTTTTTGTTCATTTTTTTTTTTTTTTTTTTTGAATGCAAAAATCGCCAGCAGCATTAAATTGTAAGACCCATGAAACAAACATTTTATTTTGATTCATGTGGAACGTTGAACTTAGGTTCAGTAGCTAATTTATTGGAAGGATACGATTTAAAATTGTATTTAATATTCAAGTCTTACGCACAGTGTATATTTGATCAATAAATTCTAGGATCTAGCAAAAATTGTACTCAATTGTACTCTTATTCTTGCATTCCCCCCCTCGTGCTTTTTGTTAACCATGTAAAGTTTTTTATAATATCATGATTGTTAAATAATAACGAAAATGCTGTAAACTGTTTTTAACTCTGAAATAGAAAAAACTTTCCTAACATTTCCGCATGGGATGTGATATTTAAATAAAGTAGGAGGTTTTAAGTAATAAAATTTAGTACCATGTTAATGATTTCAAAGGTCAAAATCTGGAGTTAGGAATCATTTTGATAGAAAAAATGAAGTCAAATTATAAATGGAATCAAGGAAGTTTCGATATAATTATATATAATATAACCGAGAGAATTGAATTTTACCTTATATTTCAGATTATTGCTAAATAATGTATATATATATGCAGGGGTAAGTTTCTTTCAAGGCATAAACAAGCTTACCAGGACTCAGAAAACAAAGCTTGAGAAAAAGTCACATGCATAGCCGCATAAAATTGCAAAAAGAAAGTCGCATAGAATTTCTAAAAAAGTCGCATGAACTTCTTGAAGATAATTTAAAAAAAAAACAGTATCAGACCGAATCACTGGAATGATAACTTTATTTGTTAAGGATTTCAGAGTTATACAGTTTTTGATGGTTAACAAAAATCAGGAAATCGAGGATTCAGCTTTTCCATAAATGAAATCGCAAAAAAACCTTTCTAATCTTTTCAAATAAAATAGCAGCGCTGTTACTTTTTAATCGGAGTTTATTGATTTTTTCATTCCTGAAAATTTCGTAGCTAGATTTAAATATCGGAAGTTGAAGAGAAATTCCAATTCAATTTTTTCTGAATCCAATATCAGGGTGGCGATTCGGCGGACGATTTCAAATTCCCGGTCATTTCCCGTTTCTCCAAGGTCAAGTTTTTCAATTTCCCCGGTCAACTAGAAGTAACATATTTATATTTGTCGCAAAACGCAAACATTGATTTCTATTCATGACAATCATTCTAAACATTCTTTAACACGACAACAGATCAAGCATTGCAAAATAGATTTTTACACTAAAACGAAGACTCTTCAATCGAAGGAGTTGAGTTTTAAACAGATAAATTAACTTTTACTGAAAAAGACAAATTGTCAACGAAAATTTGAATACTTAGATTTTAAAATGGAAAACATGGATGCTTTACTAAAAAATTAATTTTGGACTGAAACTATGGAAATTTCAATAGGAATAAGTTAAATTTTCAGTTTAAAAAATTACTTATGATAAAAATAAACTAACTTTGAACAAAAAAAAACTAACTTTCAACAAAAGAGCTATTTTTCTACGAACGAAAAAAACTAAGTGTCGAACAAATAACTACATTTTTACATAAAATGATGAAAAATCAAATGAAATTGTAAATTTTTAACTGAAGTAGTTGAATTTTAGACCAGAAAGCCTCATTTTTAACTGAAATGATGATCAGTTAACTAGAATAGTTCAATTTTTGACAAAAAATTAATTTTCAACCAAAAAATAGAATTTTTCAAGAAAATGGTTGAAAATTGAACTATAAAATCAAAAATTTTTAAACCAAAATGGAATGAAGAATGAATGAATGAATGAAAATAAATAACTAGATGAATGTTCGACTAAAACGAAAAATTTATAACTGTATAACTTGAATAGTTAACCGTAACAAAGAATTTTCGAAGGAATATTAACTTCCGAAGGAAAAGATAATCTCCCACCAAAAAATCGATTTTTCGAAAAAATATGTAAAGTTTCTACGAATTTATTGAATTTTAAATTCAAAAAGACAAATTTTCACCAAATTGTCGAATTTTGAACAAGAAAAGATCAATTTTCCGCTAAAAATAAAACAGTTAAATTTTCAGTTGAAGAAATTGATTTTCAACCAAACTGATGAATTTTCAGGTATAATGATGAATCTTTAAATGAATAGATGTATTTAAAGCAAAAAGATGAATTTTTGTAAAAATTAATTTTCTACAAAAAGGGCAAATTTTTCATGAAGTACATAAATTCTCAAAGAAATAGTTGAATTTTGAAATCCAAAAATCAATGTCCAACTAAATACTTGAATTTTCACCAAAACAAGATGAATTGATTTTTAACAAAGTAGTTACAGTTTCAACCAGACATGACTTTTGAATTAAAGGAACGATTTTTTTTACTTCCTCACTGAAACTCCCTGCCCTAAAATAAAAACTTCAATTATTTTCTGCGATTCCCTGTCCCAAGTCAGATAAATGAGGAAAAGTAGATAGAACGTGATAAATAAATTTTTTGAAAAAATTTAGATAATAATTCTTTCTGTATGTTTGAGCTACCATCAATTCGATTATCAAATTTATGTCAGCTAAAAAAATCTCACAGAGCAACAAAGTTGTGAAACTTTTTTCTTATAATAGAAAAAAAAAATTAAAATCCTTCCTCACATGAAGTATACATGTATTTAAATATTTTGAATTCTTTAAATCAAATGATAATATGTCTTTTTGATTCATAAAAAGAAAACGGTCATTTCTCGTATTTTGTCGGTAGAATGTTAAATAGTCTAGGTTGAGTCAAATAAATTCCCGGTTTCCCGGTCAAATCGCCCCCTTGAATATCTGAAAATTTGTTTTTCTTATGGAATTGTGAATCTCCTTACAATTTTGTAGATACCATTAAACTTCCTTGGATTCTTCAAAATCTGACGAAATCGTCTCAGATTCTTTAGAAATGTTCAAATCTCTTGAAATTGTCTATAATTTTACAAAATTCTTTGCAATCTCATTAAATTCCTCGGAATTCTTCTAAATGAACTTTACTATATTCTTCAAAATCTTATAGAACTTTTTTTTTAAATTCAAATATCAAGAAACGATTAGATTTATATTTAAATTATACAATCTTCAAATCGAACTCTAAATTGTTGACTTATTTTAAGATGGAAGTGTTCAAAATGAATATAAGCTATAAAGTTCAATTATTTGAAAATAATCCAAGTAGTCTCGTCAAGCGAGCAATTTGAGAAAATAGTAGCATTAGATTAATTTTTCTTCTTTAATAGTAGCAAAATAGTATTGCATCGAAATAAAAGTAAATATCGTAATTATAATAATTATAAATAATATGAGTAAAAATAAATATTTTTTGCGTAATCGAAATAAACTTTCAAGTTAAAATAATCGTTCAACAAGTCATTCTGCTTACAGGATTCCATATCTGTGTTTAAAATATTTCATTCTTTACTGTTGAACTCGAATACTTTGATTATTTTTTTATGAGAGAACTTTATGATTTACATTAATTCTTAACTTAAAAAACCTTCATTTTGAACACATCAAACTTGAAATCCCACAACAACTGAAGGGTTAAGTTTCAGATTGTATCATGGTCTTTATTCATGTTTTCGGCTCAAAAAGGTTCAGTATACAATTTCAAAAAAATTCAACTCTGAATAGGGATACGTCCAATAAGAAAATGTCAAAACTTCAACCGTTGTTTCCTTTGGAAATCTAAAAACAACGATCTGTACATATAAGTCTAGAAACGCTTTTATTATTATTAAGGGAAACTTAACAAAAAATTAAGACTGGAAACACCTTTGACGAAAATGATTAAAATTTAATTTACATAGAGAAAATAAAACAACGTTCTAGATATTAAACTTTGAAGAGTTTAAGAATCAGGTTTTTTCTTTATGCTTTTTAACTACGAGTTCTTAGTGTCACCAATGTCGAAGTTACCAAGCCTCAGTATCAAAATATTGGAAAATACAAATTTTAAAAAATAATTCTAAGAACTTTTTTCTAGAAAATATTCGTATGTTTGCTTCTGTTGGAATGATTTCCTTTCAGATGCAGTATAACATTGTTATCATCTCTTAGTAAAACTTATGATAACGTGTGATCTTATCACCTTGGTACAATAAAATATGCATAATCATCAGAGCTTGGCTTTCAATCTCAGAAATAATTTTCAAAACATTTCTAATAAAAAATTTATTGAATCCCCTTTTATCTAGAAATAAAAATCGAATACCAGACTCTGACAGAAAATAGTTATCATTTATAATTTCTTTTAATAAATATTATAAACAATACACAAATATTATAAATAAGTTTATGATAATAAGGTACTACTGCTATGCGCCTGAAAATGCATAATAATAAAATCGGATTATTATAATACACTGGTAAGACCAATGAAATCCTTAGTGTACGATGTTACAAACAAGAAAAATCTATTAGAATGCAAAAAAACTAGATGATGACGTAACGGGGTCGAAATGCTTTACTGTAAACGCACAGATTTGAATTAAAAACAAAAAAAAGTCGTCTCTTCTTTACAATGATCTACATTAAATTGCTCGACAAAGTTTCGCAACCCGCTCGCTCAGGATTAGATGCACTCTAAAGCGTAAGGGATCTAAAATCAGGCAAAGTTTGTGAAGTACATCGAATATTAGCGAATAACGCAATCGAATTCTTTAGATTACTACCGTATATACAAAAATAGAAACGTAAACCTATGAATTTCGAACATCGAGTAACATTGGATGAGCAATAACTCTCTCTGCCTCTTTCTCGAATTGACGAATACGAAGTAGTAACACTTTTGATTTTAGAACCCTCAAGTAACAATGACGGACGATGGGCTGGAGTACAAATCCGTATCAATTACCGATTCTTGATCAAGTACTATAACACGAACTTCAAAGTATTTCCAATTCTCATTAAATGTCTCTAAAATCCACTCCGAATCTATAATTCTAAGTTTAATAATTGTGTGTAGCGGTGTCAGAACTATTACAATTTCGTACAGTAATTAACGTTTCTTCTAATAACGGCCTTTCTAGTTCCTTCGTATATGTGTGTTAAATTTGTTATATTTTTAAACTCTATTCATTATGACTACAATAGCATAGTATATGATTTATTTTTTATATTCATTTGCAAGATTTAAAGACTTTGGATTTACAGAAGAGAATATTATTTAAAAAACGAATTAAAAATGAGAACTTGAAAAACGCGAAAGGAAGCATGAAACATGACTATTAGAATGTGTTGACTCGAACTTTTCTCTCCGAGCGTCATTACACACTCTGATAATACTTTGGTGATAAGAAAGAGCGCATGAAAAACAGTCAAGAGATGCTTCAGTCTAGAAAATAATACTTTACATTCCCTATTTTTATTCGTTATACTCATCGACCTGTTCAGGAAATAATTTTCGACAAATTCTAAAACTACATATTATTATGCTTCTTACTCTGTACAGTCTTCATTATTGTTTTTTTTTCAACCACCGAAACATTTTTAATACAAAAATTACTTTAGACTCCTGTGAAAAAATCTGATATGTTCTATGAACTCGTAAAAATCGTACAAAAGTGGTCGATATGAATTATTTTGTTTGACTCATGCACTCTTCCTTCACATCGCAAGAATTATAATATAGTAATACAGTCCACATGGCATTTTGTGTTTTAAACAATGCCAATAGGAATATTTCTAACTGAACCAAGTTCCTAAATATCTTCAGCATAAGGTTCTGACAAATTGCACTTAGAATTGTTGACCTAATATTCACTATGATAAATAGACTCGTCTCTAAAACTTTATGAAGTTCGGTAGAGGCCAATTAAAAATTTATGTAGAAAAATTTTATAAAAGAATTCCCAACACTTAAATACAATTTCGTTTTTTTAGCAGAAAGCAATAGAAAATCCGAGAAAAAAATATATAAAATAGGCAAAAAAAAAACAACTCCAGCCGACGCTTCGCGATAATGACTTTGCTAATAAGCTACGGCTCACATTTCGGTTAATGATTTAAATAATAAATTATGTACATTCATTCTTTGCTAAATTATTCAGAAAATGAAACTCATTACTTAGGCGTACTTAAGTCGAAAAATCCGTGTTCTCGTGAAAAATGTCTTTTCGCAAGTTTTGATCGAACTTTATGTAAAATATACATACATTATAATGATTAATTATTACAGTTTCACGTCCCTGGGACGCAAATAGTACTGCGAAAGTCCCTAAAGCGAATCTGGGGTACCTTCAGAATCTTATGCTGGATGATTTTTTGTTAATAAACAAAAAGAAATTATGCACATTATTATGGTCTTGCATCCAAGTCAATTAGTGGATGGAATGAAATAATTTAAGGTAAAAAAAGAACATAGAAAACGTAGAATGAGTTACTTAACCCTATGCCTTTGCAATTCTGGCCACGCGTTATAAAAAGTTCTCGCTATGTCTTCGCCTGTGAGAAAAATGATTCCTTTGAGGGCCTTTTTACCAGAAACGCGGAAATGAACAATCTCTAAGATTAATGCATTCAGTCTAAATTATTCAGATCAGATTTCTAGCATGTTTACTCCATACTTGAACTTCATTTGAAGTCCTCGGAATTTCGAAAATTCTAAGTGTCGAAGAAATTCGTTTTTTTCATTTATTGATCTAATGTCGTTGTCTGTGAAAGGCAATTGGCAGTAATTTAGGCATGGCAGGGGGTTAAATAGTTGAAAATGTGAAAAAGGAATCTCTCCTAATCGCTTTTAAGCGAATAAAGCTTCGTCACTTGCGATCGTGATTCGTTAATTAGATTAACTGAAACTGTACACACGCAGTAAGATGAAAAACTGTTTGGTAACGTTTAAGGCAAAAGACCATATATAAAACAATGATTGCTCTACTATAAAAAAAGATCAGTACCAAGGATACTCAACCTAATGGGTAGCCTTAAGCTAGAAATTTAATGTACAATCTAACAAGATGGCGAGTATCTTCCGACTCTAGGTACATGCCCTTCGTGTTTTGTTCGCTCATGAATCATAAGACGAAGATCCATGATCATGCGCTGGACTCGGAGGCGTTGACGGATTTGAACTATTATTCGAGGCTATCGAATGTCGAGGACTTCCACCAGATACTGGTTCCTGAAATAAAATATTAAAATTCCTTCAGGTAATATAATTGACGAGTTTTGATTTGGATAACAGAGTGTCTACTTGACGGATGATTTTAAATTCAAGGTTATTTCCTACAATTCTCCCGATCAGTTTTCAATGTTTGCGGTACGGGAATTACTCTTTTCAAAAATGCCCTGTTGCATGTCAGAATTTTAGTTCTTTTCAAAATTGTCATTCTTTTGGAAAATATCCTTAACCAAAAAAAAACGGGAGTAAAATTTTTACCTTATCGTGTAAAGACGAAATGCTGCCAAGAGAAAGGGGCGTGTGTGATCGCATATGCAATGAGTCAGAATCCACTTGGTCAGGTGTACGCGGTAAAGATGGAGGCGTGGCTGTGGGTCTTGGAGGAGCTGGACCTCTCCTAGCAGATGATGATCCTGCAAAATTTCAATAAATGATTCTGTCACTAAGATATTATCGGCGATGGAAAATTCCTTCCCAGATACCTGAGTGCAGTACCCCTCACGCCGTCGAGCTGGCTAAGCTGCTCAACTGCTGGCCTGGGCCCTGGACCCTCAGTCAGCGGTAGGTATATCAAAATATAAAAATCGTAAGTCGGATTATTAAAGTTTAGAAACGAAATATTCAAAATCTACGATTCATGACGATTTCAGCGATATGTTTTTGCCCTGAAATGTTGAAAATTAAAGAATATATCATGAATTTTATGTGACTTACGAGGAATAATATACTATATAGATCAATTTATATGAAAATCTATTATTCAGTCATCATCGAAATAGATTCTTCTTGACCTAGGACTAACGATAAACTGTTTGGTAACTGTTTTCTTCGAATTCATATTTTCTTGACGGGAAGAATCCTCTTTGAGTGAATACTAATTTTTTTCATTCAAATTCAATTATTTTGGCAGAGATTCCAACTATTTGGTTGAAATGGATATTTTTTTATTAGAATTTATAATCCATTTCGGTTTCAAAAGTCGTCTTTTTGGATTGAAAATCCAACAACTCGATTGAATTTTCTTACTTTTTGGATGAATAATCTTTCTTCGTTGGAAATTTATCTCTTTTGGTAAGAAACTCATCTTTTACAGTTCAGAACTGAACAACTTTCAGGAAAATTAATCATTTTTCATTGAAAAACCATCATTTCGGGTTGAAAAGTTAATTGTAATGCTGAAAATTTATCATATTGGCTTGAGAATCCATCAATTTTCTCATTTTGGAATCAAAAATTCTCTTTGATTGAATATTCAATTTTTCCATTAAAAAATCATACTTTTGAGCTTATAATCTAATTCTTTTATAGAAAACACTAGTTGAAATTTTTATTCTGCCTGACTGGAAATCCTTTTCGGTTGAAAATTTAACTATTTTGTTCGATATTAGTATTTTTTCGACCAAACATTAATATTTCTGAATAAAAATGTACTAACTTCCCACTTTTGTGTGGAAAATCAACCTTTTCAAGTTGAAAATTGAATTATTTGCTTCAGAAGTAATGCATATTGTTGAAAATTCATTTTTTGTAATCAAGATTTATTCAGTTTACTAAAAATCCTTATTTCAATAAAAATTGTTCTCCTCTGACTGAAGAAACAATTATCCTTTTCTTTGTTGAAAATTAGAGAATCTTAGTTAATCCTCGGATATAAGTTTTTAAATGATAATTTCATTTTGTTCTACAATTACAATTTCTATGATTCGAAACAGATTCGGAAGAATTTCACATGCCATCAATTGACCATAATTTTTATTTACAATAAGTTCCTGAACTTTGATGGATAAAATGCATTCAGCTTTAATTCTCCAAGAGAAATCTCTGACCTAGATCATAAATTTAATAATAATTTAGAGGATTTGGAACATTTGCCGCGCAGATGCGCTTTCACCTACTTTGAAATTTTATCAAATAACATTATAAATTTCGTTCATGATCCAAGTTCAAAAATACCCTTATAAAAAGATTAAATATATAGTTTTGAAATAAGTTATTAAACTGAATGTATTATCGAGTGGCCAGTTGGTCGTGGGGGCTAAGGCATGCGCTTCGGACCCACGCGCCGGCTGGTTGTGGGTTCGATTCCCGCCTCGCACTCTGGAAGAGCTTCGGCGGCCCACGCGGTGAA
>WSXT02111357.1:0-11186 GCA_011762715.2 Neuroterus valhalla
GAGTCGGTATCGATCTATCAGCGCGGTAAATTCAAATTGAAATTACATTGCCAACGCATTATTCTGTATTATACCCGTTGTATTTTCTATTATTACATATACTTATAAAATGACCGATTGATTGTGTACAGTCAAAACAGGCTGCATGATATATTTGATAAGTAGAAAAGTAATAATACTTCAAAATTACTTACTTTTATACAGAATATTTCTGAATGAATAACAATCTTTTATATAATGAATACTCTTTTCAAAAAGCTCACAATGAATATTCTTATTCTTAAGATAAAAAATACTATTCAAAATCTGAAAAACATCTATTTTTTCATCTCCTTGAATAAACGAAATCTTCATGAATTCTAAAATATAACATGACGACGCATTAGGAGAATGTTACCATGATAATTTATAGGTTTACCTGACCCTAAAGCCAACTGCGAACATCAACATATTCTACGAGATTAAATTATGAGTTAAATAATTTCCCATTAGTATTTGAATATAAAAGGAAAATCTCAATTGAGTCTAGCCGTGAATATATTATGTCTTGATGGACAAATTTGATATTGCACAGTGTTGCTGCACCCGCGGAGTGCTTCTACACCTTGGCATTGAAAATGACAATGAAAAACATTTGCTACTTCACTGCACACACACTAGGTGTCGTTGCAGGCGGTAACATCGCCACCGGATCTGACACGACTCTGAAACTACAAAATGAACCCTTTCCGGGACAGACTGTACCAGCCCGATCAGGGCCTGATCGCTAAAATGGATCCAGTATGGCGATTTCGGCATGGGCAGTTGCGGGTTCGATTCCCGCCTCGCACTCTGGAAGAGCTTCGTCAAGCCACGGAGAGTTCTAAGTACGATACCTCTAGAATTCTCTGGGTTCTCTTAGTGTACTAAGTACATAGTAGCTGTTGCTCTTAGTGGTTCGGAACTCACCTCAAACTGTAGATTCCCGTCACTACTATACTGAGTTAGTGGTGAGGCGTGTAAAGGAATAGAGACGGAGGTTTATTGAAGACTCTTGAACCCCTGAAAGGCAGAGAGTATAAATAAACAGTCCAAAATTCAAATTATTTATTTGCTGATTGACTATTTAGAGTTCCTAATTATCGCATCTTTCGCGTGGAATGTATCTTCTTACCCTTGTAAATTTTTTTCTTGATAAAACATTTAGCAATTCAATTTCCGAATGGAAATTTATACTTTTAAGTTGAAAATTCCTGTATCTTTTTGAGAATTTGAGTTCCTTCATGAAAAAGAATCTGCCCACTGCGCGGGCACATTCTTATCACGCGCTCGGCGCGCAGCTCGCTTCACTCGGAAATTTGAGCGCACCTGGGGTGCGCGTATTTTGGAACTCGCGCTTTATAATAAATGTACCTCGCGCTCCGCGCTCGGTTTTGAATTTACCTCACGCTACGCGCTCGGTCTCTGTACTTCCCTACAATAGAGGTTTTGAAACTAAAAAGTAGAATGTCGGCTGCTGGATTTAATGATTGTGAATTCTCTTTTGTTAAAGCTTCTCCAGCTTTAACAAATACATTCTTATCGTGAGTTTCGTGCTGCGAACTCGATAAAAATTCTTCCGAAATGCTAACTTTTCTATATTACTTTTGACTCTAATGCATCAAATGTATATAATATTAATTTGTATACCTCGTACCTTGTTTGTAAAAAAAAATAGTTAGTCTATTTCTAATATTAATATAATTACAAGTAAAACATCGCTTCAAACTTTTCTTTATATCGCGTTAAGTTTTGCTAGATACTTCACTTTTTTTTGAAATGTTGTTTTTTGGATTGATACCAAAACTATGCATCTAATAAGATAGAAAATAAAACATAATTTGTAGATGTTCTTCCAAAGAACAATTTTGTTCTTAAACTGGAATTTTTTTATTCCTAGACTATTCTTGCAGAAAAAATAAAAACTACATGCCCTATCGAAAAATGATTGAGAACAAACTTGTGGAAATGTTTTAGATGAACCATTTTAGTACTTTTACTTTTTTTCGTATCTCCCATTGACTGCTCACAAAATTAAAATTAGGATTTTTGAGTATTTTATTTTCATGGCTTAAACCATAAATCGTTGATCGGAAAAGGCTAGTTAACGAACTTGGACCTTCCTTTTTGGTCCCTAGGATCGTGTGCAAAAGGACGATCGAACATGATTATTCCTTCAAAAGTTATCGAGTTCACAGATTATTTTACATTATTTTTTGTGCGATCATAATTGGAATTTTCGTTTTTTCGAGAAAATTCAAAAAGTTGTATTAACGATCTTGTACGGCTCCAAAGAAGAAACTTTTTTCCTTTCGACTCTTTTTTCAATCTTGCGTTATTCGGCTAAAAATTCGTATTTTCGTTTATATATTTTTGAATTTTGAAAATGCTACAACTCTGACAATTTGGATTTGATTAAAAAAAGTCTTGAAGGTAAATTATTTCAATTTTTACCTACTACAAGAAACTGTACTTACCGTTTCTGAGTCTTGGAAAAAAGTAAAAAAAAAAGTTCAAAATGCTCCCCCTCTTACATTTTTTATCAAAAATAGCTGGTTAACGAACTTGACTTGCCTTTTCGGTCCCTTAAAATGGATGCTAAAGCACGATCGAATATGATAGTTTTTTAAAAGAGTTATCGAGTTCACAGATTGTTTTTTATTATTCTTTGTGCGGTCAGAATTGGGATTTTCGATTTTTTGAGAAAATTGAAATAGTTGTATTTACGATATTGTAGGGCTCCCGAGAAGAAACATTTTTCTCTCTGAGTTTCATAAATTCCGGGAAAGTCGATTTTCACATAAAATCAATACCTTCTCATTATGATGAGAATGTAACAAAACAATCTCCCTGGTACAGGATTAATCTTCTCAATTGAAAATTCTTAAACACCATTGGAGAGACATTCATAAAAAAAGAGTCTCTTTGTTTTGGAAAATTAACTTTTTTGTTGAGATTCAACTTTTTTTTGAAGATTCGTCGTTTTGGCTTGAAAATGCATTTGCTTGCTTGAAAATAATTCTGTTTTCTCTGAATACTTAACTAGTTTCTTTTAAACTTTAATACTTTCTTCGGTTAACCATTCAACTGTTTCGTTAAAAACTCTATTTTATGGTTTGCAATCTATTTCTCTGACGGCAAATTCAACCGTTCCATTTAATGCTAAGAGTTCAACAATTTGTTGGAAATTCATTTTCTTGGTTGGAAATTTGAATGTTCTGTTGAAAACTTGTCTTTTTGGGTTAATTATCTACACCTCTTTTAAAATTCACCTGCTTTGTGAAAAATTTGTTTCATAGGAAAATCGGAAATAAAAAACACATTCTGAAAAGAGAAAAAATTAAATTACAGGTGCCAAATATTCACTTTCCTGTCCAAACATTATCCGTTCAAACTAAAAACTCAACTGTCCTAGTTCATAATCCAACATATTAGTTTAAAATTAAGATTATGCTAGTCAGTATGGAATTCGACTGTTTTTGATTTAGAAGTAACAAAATTTCCACCTGGAATATCAACTATTATATTTTTCCCCGAAAATAATTTTCCTGATTGGAAACTTATCTTCCTTGGTTAAATTCAGCTGTTTTTCATAAATTAACATCTTTTTCACTTGAAAGTTCAACTACTCCGTTAGAAATTCTCTTCTATCAACTAAAAATTCGTGTAATTTGTTGAAAATAATTTTTTTGGCAGATATAGTCAATCTTCTTGCTTGAAAATTTATCTTTTTCAGTTGCAAATTTTACAGCTTGGCTGAAAATTCAACTCCTAAGTTAAAAATCCATCTAAATGGTTGAAAATTCAACTGATTTGTAGGAAATTCCTTGTCTCTTTTCCGGTATTAAATTGCGCTTCGAGCTGAAAGTACAAATACCAATTTAACTAAAAAAGTAACGATATTCTATTCAAATTTCTGTTTAAAAAGGACTGCCTTGCAAGTAAAACAAAATCTTCTGTTAGAACTGATCAAGATGACTAAAATAAGAATCTTAGATCAAAATTTTATAATATTTAATTACTCAATTAAATTAAATAATTATATTAATATTTAATTTTGAAAGAGTAAGGGAAGGTTGTCAAGGGTCGACATAGTTTTGAGTTGAGTCCATATATTTTGTTTAATATATAATTCTTGCACTTTAATATCGCAAACAGTAACGTCGAGTGTTTACAAATCTCTCGACCAAGAACTAAATTTATTTGACTCAACAAAAAAAAATAGGTGATCATGAAAAAAAGTCAAGGCTGACCCATGTATTCAAGGTTAGACCACCTTCAAAAACTAATTCAAACAAAATTTTATGAATGAGGGCAATGCATTCCTTTATTTTGATTTTTGTGATTAATTTTTACAATTTCACATAGGAATGAAGTAAAAAAATCATCAACGATCATTCCATTCTCGTTTTCCCGCTTGTACCTGGAACCTCTGTTGTAAATTAAAAATTGGTCAATTCATGTATCAGAATTCGTTTTTTCGCTCTAATTTAGGGTTACTATGCCGTTGAAGAGAGTTATTTTTATAACTATATAACAATTAATTTGTTGAAAAAACTAAAATAAAAATGGGTGGCCCAAGCTTGACAACATGCGTCTTTTTACATTGAGAAGGGCCGCAGCAAAATAAGTTATCAAATAGAAATTATGAAGTACATAACACAGAAAGATGTGTGCCTTGAGGGTTTCATGCTTCCGGTACAACTTTTTTGGCTTTTTGAGAGAACGATGAGAAAATTTTAGAACTCTCAAAAACGTCACGCCAGCACTCCGCTTTTGACAAACGACCTTGCGATGGACAGACCTATACAAAAGTTTGTACTATCTTCAGTGATAGTAGTAGTAGTAGTACTATCTACACCCTAGCTCATGGGTGTCGCTAGAAAAGTACGAAAAAAACCGCTGGTCTAACCTTGACTAAGGTCTAACCTTGACTAGAGTCCAACCTTGATAACCTCACCCTGCTCGTCCGGGAAACAAACGGTCCAGTGTTCGGACCCCAGCGGAGTTCAAAGGCGGTCCTTTTTTCACAGAAAATTGTATTGAATTCCTTTATTGAAAAATTTTCACCTATTCTCAAAGACGTAAACATATTTCCGAACTTTCAATAGCCAAAAGAGGTTGATGCAGTAGTTTTTTCGTTTGCAAATAATAAGACGAAATCTTTTTGTAGAACTGATCAAGATGACCAGGATGAGATTCTGAGCTTAAAATTGTTTTAGAGTAACGAATATTACAGGAGTTATTAAAAAAGAGTTACATAATAATTCGCTAACGATACAATAACTTCTTACCATGACGTAACTCTAATGATAACTTTTGTTTCTTCTATGTAAATGTGAAAGAATGTTATATCAAGATTAGAACTCGGCATCTGAACATTGTTAAAATTTTTGTTGGGTTCAACAAGCCATGGAAGATTTACGGACATTAGAAATTTAACTCATAGTTCAACTTGTGTTCCCTTGGATCTACAAAATGCAGTTAAAGTAGACGGTTGATTTACTATGAAATTGAAAGCTGTAACGTAGTTGCAAACAGCTACCTCTTGGCTTATAAGCTTGATCCGTCTTGCTATGGACTCTACGTCATGCAAAATCGCATACACATGAGTATTCGTACATACGGCAGCAACGCTCGCTAATGACGTGGAGAGATACTAAACTGATACCTCCAATTAATTCCACCTATCTCCTCGATATACAAATGCCTACTGGCCCACTGTGACTCGCCCATTTGTTCTCTTTATTTTTATACTAGGTTTATCAAAAGATTGTTCTGTTTCTCCAAATCGAATCATTTTATAGACGTTTTACAGCGAACCATAATAGGATGTCTTTATTTGTCTAAACTATCTAGCTTCTACGAGACGGACGCGTATCTATTCTCCAAACATTAGCCTTGAAATCCTTTAAATCGTTTTTCATCTCATAAAACATTTTTTAACACCAGAATAAAAACTTACCAGGAATCTTTCTTTTTTTTGAATACGATGCGCTAAAAACCTTATAATTTCACGCTTTCGTTGCGTAGAAAAAGGCTTTTCGATTTCCCATTTCTCGCAAAATGGTCAGTTTCTCATAATTGACAGCTTTGGCCCTTTAAACCCGCCATTTTTTACGTCTATATTTTGATCCTAGAGGTGGCGTTATAGTCGAGCGGGAAATTTTCAAACTCGTTATTTTTGCTCTATAGTATCGACATGAATATTCTCACTTTTTATTCGGCGTTTTCTAGATTGCAAACACAAATCATTCATTTACATTACACGATTGCAAAATTAACATAATAATAATTTACATTATCGAATCACAAAATTTGTCAATAACATATATTCATTCACTCATTCCGCAGTTTACTGGACTTTTTTACAATTAATTAAGTGACGAAGAAATCATTACATGGTAATGACAAACCATGAAAATGAATCCACAAAATAGTAAAATAAGTATTTGGCACAATATGTACAATAAATATGAAATTAAAAAAAAATTCAATTAAAAAAAATATGAATGACATTGAAAATTAAAAGTATTCATTGATAATTCAAAACTTAAAATACCATCTGCCAATTAAGTAAGCACGTATCGATGGATCAATGTTTGTATAATTATCTGTGATTTCTATTCATACATAAATCAAAAATACTCAGAATTTTATAACAATGCAAATAATATAATAAATTAATGAAAAAAATATATAAAACCTATACACACACACACACACACACAATGTTGTCCATACCGATCCTTATAAATATATAGTCAATATTAATCATAAGTTTCAATAAGAAATGATTAAAATGATGAATTTGAAAGAAAAAAGAGAAACTATCGAAAAAAATTATTTCACGGTTGCCATAAACTCCACAAAGAAGGCATACCTTTAAGACCGGTAATATCGTACTCCGGCAGTCCAGTCCTCCCTCAAGCTTCATTTATAGGTCAAACAATTAAGCTCGCGGTCGAACCTCCCAAGTCACAAATAAAAAATAGTTTTGAACTAATAGAAAAGCTAAAAAATATAAAAATACCAAAAGAGCGTGTTCTTGTGTCCTTAGACGTAAAATCCATGTTCACAAACATACAGATAGGACTAGCAATAGCAAGTGTTAAAAAAAGGTGGGCCCATATTCAGCCATCAACTGACATACCGAAAACGCAATTCTTCAAAGCCTTCTCTTTGTGCCTTCGAAATTAAAATTTTCAGTACAACCAAAAGATATATAAACAGAAACAAGGTCTTCCCATGGGGTCTCCGTTATCTCCAATACTATCGGACATAGTTTTGGATGATTTAGAGCAAGAATGTCTATTGGAATTACCATGTTAGGTCCCCTTCTTTTTCAGGTATGTTGATGACATATTAACAGCGATACCTGAGAAAGATTTGTACACTGTTTTGGCAATTTTCAATAGCAAATTCAGCAAGTTACAATTCACACACGAAGTAGAGGAAAACAATAAAATAGCGTTTTTGGATGTCAGCATTTATAGGGAAAATGAGACTTTAACAACCAACTGGTATCAGAAACCCACCTCATCGGGCAGGTATCTCAATTTCCTCTCTCATCAACCCATAAGGTACAAAAGAGGAGTAATCAACAACTTAGTTGACAGAGCAATTCAGTCAGCAGACAAAAAATTCCATGATGGAAATTTAGAGAAAGTTAAAGAAGTCCTAATCACAAATAGTTACCCAATAGATTTTCTAAATAACTCAATAAAAAACCGATTGAAAACTCTTCGCAATAGGAATAATGAGAGAACTCAGCGAGCACAGGACACTCACCTTCCCACAGCAGAAATTGAGCCGCAAAATGAAGTTCAAAACCCGGATAGCAGCCAACCCCCTGTCAAGTTTCCGTCCCTACCTTATGTGGAAGGTTTATCACAAAAAATTATGGGAATACTCAAACAATACAACATAAAAACGTCCTTCACTAGCCCATTTGATCTATCGCGATTTTTCACTAAGAACAAGGACAAGTTAAGCGAAGACCTATTTTCAAATGTAATTTATTGCATTCCATGTGGGGGGTGTGATAAATGCTACATAGGACAAACTAAAAGATATTTAAAAAATAGAATTTATGAACACAAACGGGACCACCTCAAACCCCCAGAGAAACAAACCGCTTTAACAAAACATTCATGGCACAACGATCATATTTTTAATTTTGAAAACACAAAAATTCTAGATAGAACAGAAAAACACAAAAAAAGGCTAGTTTTGGAAATGGCACACATAATCACAACAGAGAGTGTTAATGAACGAGCCGATGAAGAAAATCTGTCGGAATTCTACCTTCCGTTACTACACAAGACCAAATAGTTCATTCTGCAAACAATTACACAACATCATAACATTATTACTTATTTCAGAACAAATAAAATGAAAATAAAGATTAAAAGTGAAATAACCAACATTGCCCCAATAAAAAATTTGAATAATAATAACAACAATAATAATAAATGAAATAAAATAAACAATAACTCCACGAAAATATGGTTAATAACTTTGAATAGAAAGAATAATAACAGGCTACAATCTCGGACAACAGGACGGAGAAAATGTCACGGATCCCAGACCCCAAGGAAAAAAAAAAGAAAAGAAAGAAAAAAACCCTTTGTCCACTCAGAAAATATGTGTTTTCGGGAAAGCCGGTTCTAAGTCAGTTATCTTCTGAATTTCACCAAGAACACTTCTCAGTAAAATGAAGAATCTATACAAAACAAAGAAAACAAATTTTCAAGCAATTAAAACACACTACTTGCAAAATAAAGTCCAAAAAAGTGAGACAGAAACAAGCGACAATAAGTGTGATGAAAATTAAGAAAGAGCAACTCCAAAGTTGTAATATCAATTAGTAAAAGGAACTGGAAATTCTCAAGGTTGGTAGCTCAAACACAATATTTTTTGTCCCATCACTCACAATTTTAGCACACGTTTTTCCTCTGTTCTTGTAATAACTTGTTTATCAGAAAGTATTGATTTTATATTATGTGGTTGTCAATAGTTCACCTTCAGATAGAAAACGTCGTTCTTTAATGCTATAGTAATCTAAGCATATAAAGTAGAAGAAAGTGGTTCCTCGAACACAATATTTATTTAATTGTCCCATCATTCACAATTTTAGTACAGGTTTTTCTCTGTCCTTGTAATAACTTGTTTTTCAAAATTATAATTTTTACATTATGTGCTTGTCAATAGTTTAACGTCAGATGGAAAACTTCGTTCAATAATGCTCTAGTAATCCAAGTATACAAAGTAGAAAAAAGTGATACCTCGAACACAATATTCATTTTTTGTCCCATCATTCACAATCTTAGTACACGTTTTTTTTCTGTTATTGTAATAATTGGTTTTTCAAAATTATAGTTTATATTATGTGCTTGTTAATATTTTACCGTCGATAGAAAACTTCGTTCATTGATGCTCCAGTAATCCAAGTATATTAAGTTGAAAAAAGTGGTACCTCGAGCACAATATTTATTTAATTGTCCCATCATTCACAATTTTAGTACAGGTTTTTCTCTGTCCTTGTAATAACTTGTTTTTCAAAATTATAATTTTTACATTATGTGCTTGTCAATAGTTTACCGTCAGATAGAAACCTTAGTTTCCTAATACTCTAGTAATTTGAATATATAAAGTAGAAAAAAGCCGTCGCACAAGAAAAGATAATTTTAGGGTAAACTTAGCGAAATGTACCAAATACTTACACCAAATATGGAACTTTTAGAATAAATCACTGAAGAGGGCCCATATATGGAGCCGAAACGTCTGATGGAAATTTAAATCTTCATCATTTACGGGCCCCAAAGCCACAAAACAGAAAACTAATATTTAGTACTGAGGGTCGCAAAAAGCCAAGAACAATTTACACTATTCACCACCTTTTTTCATAAAACTATCTTGATAGATCCGTAAAACGTGTGTGTATTTCATACTTATTGTATTATTATTGAATTTAATCAGCAATCCTTTCTCTTAGTTCGAACCAGTAAAATTTTCACCACGCTGGAATCTCGAACATAGTCATGTTTCGGGCTTGGCTATCAATGGCCTTGAACTATTGTGCAACACAAAATTTAATCTGGGATAAAATTTGCGAAAATCGAATCTGCATAACCCTCAAATACACCTCTCAGAGGTTTTTTTTTAGTTAAGCTCGAATAACAGAGATATTAAGAATTTAATGTTTATAACGATAAGATTTCTAAAATCCCCGCTGCGCCCGCTGTGCAGGCATATAATTCCCCATGCTCGGATTAGTCAAGGATTATTCACGCAAAGTTTAAATTGCAACTGACGATGAAATTAACAGCAAAAATGGTTTCTTTGAATGGAATAATTAGGAAAATAATTTTCGAATTTTGAAAATCGGACAGAATTTGTCCCTTTTAGAAATGATCGTTTTAAGCATTGAATTGTAAACATCTCTGTTATTCGACAACTAAAAAGAACTTCGCGGTGTTTGTTTTGAAGGTCAGATAGATATGATTTTTGCAAATTTTATATCATAGATTAAACAATTTGGTCAAAGTTGGTCGCATAGTTGGTTCGCGAGTACTTCGTCGTGAACAGTTAGGACAGTATAAACTATTTCGTTAAGATTTTTGTCCGTTCGCGCATTGGCGAAATAGTCCGCTTGGGAACTGTCCCCTTCAACGTACGGCATGAACAAAAATCAAGGCGCTTTGTGTCTTTCACCAAGCCCCTTAGAACATCTCGTTTACGAGAAACGTTCTCGGAACAACTGTCAACGGGATGATTATATTTGGGATTACAGTCTATTTCAATCAGTAGTTCTATTTTTTACTGGGAAATCAATGACTTTTTTCATTTTCCCTGGGGAATAAGTGAATGTTAGTTGAGAATTCCGAAAAAGCTTTGACTGAAATAAATCAGCAGCATCAAAACCACTGATTCTTCAGTGATGAATTTCTACTGGTTGATTCAGTGGATTGAATCGAAAAGTTTGTTAAACTGCAAACAAATTTCAAACAAACAAACAAGGCATTCATTCAGTTCAAAGATTTTCATAAGCACTGATCAAGTCACTGGTCAAATCCAGTGAATAATCCACTGGTTGAATCAGTGCGGACTTTCTTCACTGCTCTAACCTGTGAAATACTTTCCACTGACCAAATCAGTGGATTTTC
>WSXT02111368.1:0-11186 GCA_011762715.2 Neuroterus valhalla
TAGGGACGCGTGGCGGTCTCGGGTAGATGAGGCAATGAACTTTCGAGTTCCAAATGCTGATAAATAATAAAAAAAATAATATGTCGCGCGCTCTCTTTGACAGTCAAACTTTGAGCTTTCAAAATATTGAAATAATAAAACTTCAATGTTTTGACGCTAAAATTGGTGAAATATTAATCCAGATAGACAAAATATTGCAGTTTCCAGACGCCTTCAACTTCGTAGACCGCAACTCGAAGTTTCTGATGATAGCAGGTTATGCCTGAATTGCAATATATCAATACGTAATGAAATGGAGGAGCACAATCGTAATCCTCACTCAAAGAGGCAGGCAAACGTAGATGTTCTGTAATGCTGACTGTAATGCTAATATATACTCAGGCTTCCAGTGGACTGTAGAGTCAATGTCTGTATTGCTATGGATATCTTCCTTCCAGAGGAGACTAGCGCCTGCCTTAATCATTTGGATGAACGCGGCTTCATCTTAGCGCCTCTGCTCCCTGGAAACAAGCAATTAATAGACCATATAGAATACCCAGACAGCAGATGCTTCTGTTTTTGCAGAATCATCGTAACGAAACAAAAATTCATCAAGATTTCGATGGTAAGGAAGCTTTAAGGGTGAAGAATTAAAAGCTATTTCTCATGTAACGAAGAAACAGTTTCGAGAATTAAATAGATTCCGCGATCTGATTCCTCGGTTGCATGGACATTACGGCGTATCAAAAATAAATTTTTTGACAATTGTTTTTGGTTTGGGCTGAAAAGTTCCTGGTGGATCTACAAATGCTCCCTGTGAATTATGAGTAGAAAAATCTTCCTGCTGCGCGGGCACATTCTCATCGGGCGCTTCGCGCGAGGGTCGTAAGTTTGAGCGCGCCCTAGGCGCTCGTATTTCGGATCTCGCGCTTCGCGCTCGATGGTAATCTCACCTCACGCTCCGCGCTCGGTTATGAATTTACCTTGCGCTACGCACTCGGCCTTTGTACCTCCTTACAGCCTAATATAAAGCTTGTGAACCCAAAGGCGAAATTTCGACTACTTTAATTTGATGAGTGTGAATTCTCTTTTGTGAAAGCTTCTCCGGCTTTAACGAATACATTCTCATCGCGCGTCTCGTGCTGCGCACTCCATCGAAGTTTGTCCAAAGCGGTAGAGAAGTTTTGTTCCATAATTTTTTTCACATATTTTGTAGTTTTTCTAGAAATTTAATTTTTATTTTTTAAGATTAAAACAGAAACTACGCGTTCAATGGGGAAAATTATAAAAATTTTACAATTATTTTTCGGGTGAATAAATTCTATTTATTAATCTTGTGTGTTAGCCTTAGTCATTTTTTCAAAAAATGTATTATTTGATTTTTATGGTTACTTTTCCTGTTTGAAATGAATTCATTTTTTGGCTTTTTGTAAATGAAGCAAAAACTACTCGTCCTTTCAAAAAGTTAATTTTACTAAATTTGTAGATCTTTTTTTGGTGTACAAGATTAGTTCATATATATTTTCTCGTAGCTTGCATAGTTTCACGAAAAAATGAAACTTTCTATTTTCCATTTTTTTCGTGCGACCCAAATTTGAATATTCTCTTTCAAAAAAATTATAAGGATAAATGGTTTCACTTTCCACCTACTACGAGAAGCCACACTTACAATTTTTGATTCTTGGAAAAAAATTTTAAAATAGTCCCCCTCTCTTATTTTCGATCCAAAGCAAATGGTTAACGAACTCGTCTTGCATTTTTGGTCCCTCCAAATGGGTGCCAAAGCACGATCGAATACGATCATTCTTTCGAAAGTAATCAAGTTCACAGATAATTTTTTATATTTTTTTGTGCGATTAGAATGGGAATTTTCGATTTTTTAGAAAATCCAAAAAGTCGTATTCACCATCTTGTAGGGCTCCCAAGAAGAAACATTTTTTCTCTCTGACTTTCTTTTCAATCTTGCTTCTATTGGAAAAAAATTCTGATTTTCTTTTTTATTTTCGAATTTTGAAATTGCCAAGACAATGACAATTTTTTTTTTATAAAAAAAAATCACGAGGATAAATTGTCCCACTTTTTAACTGTCACAAGAAACCGTACGTGCAATTTTTAAGCCTTGGAAAAAGAAGTCCAAAAAAATGTTCAAAATGCTCCCCCTCTTTCATTTTTTATTCAAAATAGCTGGTAAACGAACTTGACGTGTCTTTTTGGTCCCTCAAAATGTGTGCTGAAGGGAAATCCAATCCGAGTAGTCTTTCGAAAGTTATCGAGTATACAGACGACGACGACGACGACGACAACAGACAGACAGACAGAGAGACACCAACGTAAAAACTACTTCTTTGGAATCAGGAGGTCTCAAGACGTGGAGATTTTATAAATTCCGCGAAAGTCAATTTTCACATTAAACCAATACCTCCTCATTATGATGAGAATTTAAAGAAGTCTCCAGTTCGCGCAACGTCATAGGAGAAAAAAAGTAGAAAAAATGAAAAATAAAGATAGGGGAAATTGTAGATTTATTTTCACCGCTGGCAGTAGCTGGGCGGTGATTCTCAACTCGAGCGGAATCTCGAATGTCAAGCATGAACGGGTGCCGTTTGCGCTCGGGTGGGTGATCGTTCGGGATTCTCAAGTAGTCGTATTTTTACCAGGGTTAACTACTGTCGAGTGGGAGATTTGACGCCGAGGATCGGTGTAGGCATTCGATGCTATCGGATCTCTACATCCAAACTCGCCTGTCGGTAATCGACTACGCTCAGGGGTTTTAGTTTCATGCAGTTTTCCACTCCCTTGATCAAATGTTCAGGCGAATGGGAGCATTTTAAATAAAAAAATCCGGCTTAAGACTAAAGGTTTCAGAGATTTCAAAAATCCCACAGGATTGGTCAAGCACCGCTTGGAGGCCTATTATGAGAGTTGGGGCTATTGGGAATTTCAGGAAGGGATTTGAGTTGGAGGGTTCAATGTCCGTCGATCTCATCTGGGAGATAGGAATATGGATATGTAAAACCTCGAAAAGGGTATACATGGAGTGGAAAATCTAATCTAATCTAATAGCTCTGTTTTCACCAAAGTCTCAAAAATGGTTATTTCTTATCCGGCTAAGTGGAAGAAATTCATATTGTAACTTCATATACCTACTAAGTATAGATCCAATAAAGAAATGTCCTGTGTTTGAGCATTCATGTTGAAGTTACAAATATTCAGAAAATTGACGAAGTATTCGACGTTTCTTACTATTGCAAGTGACGTATAAATACGTATTAGATATTTACACGTATATTACGTAGGTTACTGCACAAACAAGTCATCAATCTAATGACTCATAGATCCAGTATTGATGGGTTAAGTAATTTAATTGAGTAATTTAATGCGGAATCGTCCAGCTGACATTGACATAATTAACTTTATTTGCAAAATTAGTTCATATAAACTCAACTTTTTCATATTAAAATAGACTATTGAAATTCGTAATGGAAATTGGAATAGAACGAGGTTCCAAAAACTTTTTTATTTTATTTAATAATTGTTTATTATTTTTCTTCATTCATTGATTTTTTTCTATTATTTATTGTCGTTTATTATTATTCGAATGATTAATTCTATTTGGAAAATGAATTTATATAAACAAGATGATTCTTTAGATTAAAAAATATACTATTCAAATTTTTATCATCAGATGTATATTTATTCTTGTTATAGGAAAGGTTTTGAGGTATTACACTGTAATGGATATTGGGGTCGAACTATGTTGCAAAAGCATTTCTAATTATTGTGGACGAGTTCGTTAACCAGCCATTTTTGACCAATGGTTCTGGTTTTATCAATCGAAATAGCTTTTTGAGAAATCAAAAATGCACATTTCCGCTCAAAGTGTGCAAGGTGAAAAAAAAATTGAGAACTAAAATTATTCAATTTGAAAAGACCTAAAAATTTGTAAGAAACCACTCTTTTCATAAGATGCATAGTTTTTGTTTAAATCGTAAATTTCCTGTTTTAATCGTATGACAAAGCTTTTAAACAATGAAAAATTTTATTTCTAGCCAAACTATGCGAGACATAAACATCGGTGGCGAGTATTGTTTTGCAATATTTGCAAATTTGTGTATGCATTACTCTGTAAAATAAATCAAGCACCGAAGCAGCCGATCGCGTAGCGCGAGGTTAATGCATCATTTGAGCGAGCGAAGCGAGCCGCGCGCGTAGTGCGCCATGAGGATGTGCTCTCGCAGCAGGCAGATTTTTTATGTTGAGAATGCTTCTAGAATGTGCAGAAGTTTTAATGAGAAAATTCCCGAAGTTGTATCGCAATTTTTCCAAATATAAATTCAGTGAGAGAGATTATTGTGCGACCTCTTATGAAATCTATTAGTCAGTAAATTACATCTTACGTATAAATCGATTTGGGGACTGAACATAATGTGCCTTTATCTTGATATCACGATATTGAGTCGTGTAGAAATCAATGGCAAAATTTCCTCCGTGTACTTTACCGATATAATTGGAACATTCTCCAAAATTATTAAATAGGGAAATGCAAATTAAAGGAGGGAAAGTAAGAAGGGAAATAAAATAATGGAGTCTGAACTCTTATTAATAAGCGTGCATGTAAGTATTTCATGATTATCGCAAATTCTTTATGAGCATTCCCTGACCACAACGTATGTTTGCACGCATAAAGTACAGCTATGCGTGCAGTACGCGTGCATCGCAACAGGAGATCACTGGCGACAAGATCACCCCCTCGATTTCTCGTTTCTTCCTAAATTACATTACATGGATTGCTGCTTTCTTCGGATAAAACCCTCGATAGAAGCAGGCGAGGTGAAAAAGAGGTTCAATTCCTCTCAGGCTCGCAGTTGAATATTGAGACTTTATATTATCCTCGTTTGCACGATCAATTTTTAAAAATAATAACAATTAGAGCATCAAATTAAACCAAGAATTACTCTTCTTTCAGTTGTTAGCAAAGGTTGACCAAAAACCGTGGAAAATTGTAATAATCTATACGGAAGCGAGTACTACACATCAATATTCATAATTTCAAGAAACTCAAAATGACTGCCGAATAAAAACATTAAAAATAGATCATTCCTCTAGTTTTCACGGAATATTATCAAGTTTTGTGTGGAAAGAGTATGTGGATTTGATGGAAATGACCCTCATTGAAAGTTCTAGGTAAGGGGATGTTTGCGTTTTCACAAGAGCGAATGTTTTAAATGACAGTTTTCGAGATTGAGCTCGGGATAAGATAACATGGTGCATGTTAAACCTACCAGAAATAGTGTCATGTCTCTGAAGCAATCAGAAGTGGGTATATTCTGGCTCTCGTCAGAAAATATAATGCATATTTCCAAAGCACTCATCAGCTTCAAATGAGTTTTATCGGAAAACGGTTTTTCGAATTGCGAACCTATAAAACTTCTTCTTGCGCCTGTGGCGCCCGATGTTCAAATTTCGTGCTTTTGGCTTAATAACGTATTAACTCTGTGCTACGTGTTCGGTTCAATTTACTGAATAATTCTTAAACCTGTGCTTCAGAGAGAGCGTTGAATTTAATTTGACATGGAATTGAGTTTTCAATTCTTTTAGAAAACTTTTTTACAAATAAAACGAAAAATATACGTCTTCTTTCCCTCTCACAGGTTTGACGGCCTCCGCTCCCTTTATAATAAATAACATAAGTGTCTCAAGCTTCTCATCCTAGATGGCATAACTCACGGACATGAGTGTGATTTCTCTGTACTCCTCTACTTTTCACCTTCTCTTCTTCCCGTGAGCGAAGCCAGCAGTCTTGTCTTCCATTCTGCAGGCTTTTCTTCACCTCTCTATACTTTGCTATAGACTCTCTACATCTCATCTCTTCCTCCCACCCTCCCTTATACTTCTGAGCCTTATTCTGCAAGACACCCACAATTTTTTTTTTTTTGCTTTTCAACATTTCTATCATCTCGTTCACTTGTTTTCTGCTAATTTCATTCATCCCTTCCTCTTCTATCTTTCTGACACTTTTCTCTTTTCCTCCTTATTCCTCTTTCCTTCCCCTCCCTATAAGATATTCGATGTTCTCCGCTTACTCACTCATTATTATATATTCCCTTCTTCTCCTAAAACTCCTAGATTCTTATTGATATTATTTCTCGAATTTTTCTTTTTTCTCTTCTCCTCAGCGGCCTATGTTTACCCATGAAGGTAAACCTTCACCTTCCTTCTCATTCTTTCTTCCTTTCTCTTCTAGAATGTTTTGGACCGCTTTTTTTCACCTCCGTTATTACTGGAAAGTGCTCAGAGCCTATTGCGTTACCTACTCCCTTCACTACCATCAGGTTTCTTATTCTTCTTTCAAAAGAATGTTCTGTATACCGATTTCCTCTTTCGTGAGTCTCCCTTGCTCGTCTTGATTGCTCTGACAGCTTCGACAGCCCCCTTTCTCCCGTGTTGGATTGCTGCTCGCGTCTAGGAAGTTCCTCTGCCACCCTATATGTCTGTCATTCGCGCTACGAAAATGCTCTCACTCTCTTATATTGTTGCCGTCCCCGGAAAACCCTTATTCCTTATGGAATAAACGCTTCCTCAAAAATCAGCCCTCACTTACTTTTCAACTCTTTACATCCGATTCACCCATTCTTCCAGTCCCTCCACTCTCACTGAGACTCTCACCTTTGACCTTCTTACTCACCACTCTTGCTCGCTTCCACTCGTTTTTTTCCATAACCTCCGTCACCACGAGACTCTTACAGTACAATAGAGCAGTATGTAGCAGTGTGCAGCGGCATGATCTCTCCTTGGAGGTTATACTTTGCAAGCGTTCGTGATCAACACCTTCGGGTATGACTTTTATGTAAAACTAATACCGATCATTGGGATGAGGATGTAAGAGTGTTCCGACAGTCCGACTTGAACCTATTAGAGTTTGGGATTGAGGGCATTTCTACATATATACGCTCCTGCGTTGAACCCTCAACTCTATTGTAGCTATAAAGACCCCTTTCAAACGGATTTACACATATGATGATTCCAGAAATCTCATGTTTTGGAAATGTTTGAAGTTACAACAAATAAAAAAAATTGGTCTAAATTTTGTCTAGACGAGAAATTACGATTTAGAGACTACAACATTAAAAAGAACTTTTCAGAAATATTAACTTCAATTGAAGCTCCGACAAAAAAAAGCATCAACGAAATTCTTCGACTCTAGCGCAATGCCATCTGATTGTTCTACAAAATGAGTTTATACCAATAAAAATTTGTTATTGGTGTATAATACAAAAAGGGATTTTTAAAGGATTTTATTATATAACCTAAAGGTAATGTTTCACAATATTCTATAGCCCAAAACCCCCCCAAAAATCTAAACAAATCAAACGTTACTTGAATGTGAAATAGGGTGGTCCAAAAATTTTTTTTTCGAATTTTATGCAAAACGCCCGGGAATTCGTTCGAATCCACAAAAAAATAAATGCATATTTTTTGTTTTGAAGAAAAAAAAATATTTAGAGGTGCCGCAAGCCCCGTGAAGTTTAAAACGTATTCCCTATAAGAAAAAAAGGCGTTTTTGTAAATTTTATTCAGGAAACTCAGTATTGGATGAATCGAGTTCAAAATGCCCGATTCTCTTCACAATTGGTCATAGAATGCGAATAAAATATTACTTTTCAAATATCACCCCCATAAGTCTGTTTTATAGGGTCTCAATAAACCCCCATAAGTGAAAAAATGGGTTTTTCGAGTTTTTGGCTCTATTTTTAATTTTTTGCGGTTTTTCTAACGCAGATTGTTTCAAATACATGAAATACTAATTATACTGATAATTGGATGTTTATTTAAATTGTTTAAACAATTCAGTATTGTTTTTAGCAACTTTCTCTTAGAAAAGGGTTAGAAAGTGAAGGTTTTTTTCTGAATTTTTCAACTTATTTTAAACGCTTCAGTTAGAGCGAGGTAATAATCAATTGAAGTTAGCGAAAATAATTGTTTAAACAATTTGTTATTATTCATGACAAAATTCTCTTAGAATAATGCTACAAAGTTGCGGTTTTTTCCGAAATTTACAACTTTTTGTCCACTTTTCATTCGAAGTGGGTAATTATTCAATTTAATTCAGCAAAAATAATTGTGTGAACAAATTGTGAATGTTTATTAGTATCTTCTTCTAGATTAATACTACATAGGTGCGGTTTTTTCCTGAAATTTTAAACTTTTTATCACTTTTCAATAAGAGTAAAAAAAAATTAATTCATGTTAAAAAACAAATTATTTAAACAATTTATTATCATTTCTAATAATGTTTTATTTGCCTAATGATAGAAACTTGCGGTTTTTTCTGAAATTTTAAACTTTTTGCCCATTTTCCACTTGAAGTGAGTTAATATTCAATTTAATTTAACAACAATAATTGTTTAAACAAATTATTATTGTTAATATCTATCTTCTCTTAGACTAGTGTTAAAAAGTTGCGGTTTTTTTCTAAACTATTAAGCTCTTTATCAACTTTTCACTTACAGTAAGGTAATAATTAATGCCAGTTAACAAACATGCTTATTTAAACAATTTATTATTGTTTAAAACCATTTTCTCTCAGATAGGTGCTATAAAGTTGTTGTTTTTTCTGAAATTTTTTACTTTGCTCTACCTTTTTACTTGTGAACAAACAATAAATAAATATTAGAGAGAATCATATTTTTTTAAATAATTTTTCTTTGTGAATATATTTTTCTGAAATAAAACAGATATTTGAAATTTGCTTCAAATTTTCTACATGGATCGTATTGAATACAACGTTGGAGAGACTTTAGTGAGGTCCTCCCACCTACTTTTAATTATTCATTCTTTCTTTTTGTCTATTTTGTATAGGAGCTGTTTTGTTTAAACTAATTTTTTTGAACATTGGGAAAAGAAAAAGGATAATTTCCTGAAAACAATACAATACTATTTGAAATATGATTCTCTCTAATGTTTATTTATTGCTTGTTCATAACTAAAAAGGTAAAGCAAAGTTGAACATTTCAGAAAAAACCACAACTTTCTAGCACCTATCTGAAAGAAAATGGTTATAAACAATAATAAATTGTTGAAATAAGCACGTTTGTTAATTGGCATTTATTATTACCTTACTAAGTGAAAAGTTGATAAAGAGCCTAATAGTTTAGAAAAAACCGCAAATATTTAGCACTAGTCTGAGAGAAGATAGGTATTAACAATAATAATTTGTTCAAACAATTTTTTCTGTTAAATTAGATGAAATATTAACTCACTTCAAATAAAAAGTGGGCAAACAGTTTAAAATTCAGAAAAAACCGCAAGTTCCTATCATCAAGCAAGGAAAATATTATTAGCATTGATGATAAGATGTTTAAATAATTTGTTTTTACATTTAATTATTATTAATTTACTCTCATTGAAAAGTGAAAAAAAGTTTAAAGTTTTAGGAAAGAACCGCAACTATGTAGTATTATTCTAGAAGAAGATAGCTAAAAACATTCACAATTTGTTTAGACAATTTTTTTAACTTTAATTGATTGTTAACTCGCTCTAACTGAAACGTTGGAAATAAGTTGAAAAATTCAGAAAAAACCTTAACTTTCCAACCCTTTTCTGAAAGAAAGTTGCTAAAAACAATAATTAATTATTTAAACACTTTGAGTAAACATCTAATTATCAGTATAAAGTAGTATTTGATTTATTTGAAACAATCTGCGTTAAAAAAACCGCAAAAAAATCATAATTAGAGCCAAAAACTCGAAAAAGCCATTTTTTTACTTATGGGGGTTTTTTGGGACCCTATAAAACAGACTTATGGGGGTGATATTTGAAAAGAATATTTTATTCGCATTCTGTGACCAATTGTGAAGAGAAAAGGGGCATTTCGAACTCGATTCATCCAATATTGAGATTTCTGAATAAAATTTACAAAAACGTCTTTTTTTATGGCAAATACGTGTTAAACTTCACGGGGCTTGCGGCACCTCTAAATATTTTTTTTTTCAAAACAAAAAATATGCATTTAATTTTTTGTGAATTCGAACATATTTCCGGGCGTTCTGCATAAAAATTCGAAAAAAATTTTTTGTAATGCATTTTTGGACCACCCTAATGTGGAATCCCTGTGGAATCCAGTTTGTGGAACTCTTTGAATCCGAAGAGATTAACTAGGTTAAAAAACAATTTGGAGGAATTTGTTCCACACTCTGATTCTTGCTCGATCATCGCATCCAATTGATATGAAATAGAATCCCTCACTTGTGTTCAAAAATGAACGAAGAATAATTGATTTAAAAAAAATTGAATTTTATCATTTTTTCTATTTTCATCTCAACGAGAAGGTATACAGTTTATTATAAATATTATATCGCCAGTTCTCATCAAATCTCCACGTTAGGAGATACCCTGAATCAGAAAAAATTATTTTTATGATGGTGTCTGTCTGGCTGTCTGTCTATCTGTATCAGTAGTAGTCTCTCCTTGGGCAAGACACATTTCGAAAAAATTATCGGATTGGGTTGTACTCTGGCATATATTTTCGGAGCTCAAGAGTAGAGATCATATTAGTTAACCAGCTTCATATGACCAGCGGTTGTGGTTTAACCCATCCAAAATTTTTTCGAAAAATCTAAAAAAATTCTGGACCAACGACGCAGAATAAAAAGAAATGTTAGGGAGAAAAATGATCCCTCACGAAGAGATTTGAAAATTTGCTGCGCAACATTCTTTGTTAAGCCGCATGGTTTTTTTTATTCTGAAAAATATTATGAAAAATTATCAATCTCATTTTTCAGCCAAACAACACAAGATACGGAGAAATCACGTTTTTCAGAAAGCTATGGATATTATTTTCTAGAAGAACTATGCAATATACAGGGAAACATGTTAAAACGAACAAATTTTTATTTCAAAAATATCTACGAATTTATTCCAGACCATTCATTGATACGTCATATAGTTTTTGTCTTAATCACGATAACGCTTCTGAGAAAAATCAAAAAATCTATAGAATGGCCAAACTATGCATGATACGAAAAATATAGATAATCAAAATTTCTCACCTCATGCAATACAATGGAAGTCAAGAAGAGAAAAAAGTAATTTTCACAAGGCCTACAAAGACTCTGGCATAGGATTCCTTTACGACGCACAGTGGTTCAAAATCGAAAAGTTGTGTTCATAATCGCCTACAGGTCGTATTTCTTAACCGATTTGAATGT
>WSXT02111389.1:0-11185 GCA_011762715.2 Neuroterus valhalla
GGTTCTGTTTGTATTTGCCTAACTACGTATTCTAAAACTAGATTGAAAAGCATGCAGGAGAGGGCATCGCCCTGTTTGAAGCCATCGTGAATTGAAAATTCCTCAGATAAATTTCCATTTGCCCGAACTTTACCTTTGCTACCTCTTAGGCAGACTTCGATAAGTCTTACCAGTTTCTTGGGGATGCCTAAGAAAACAAAAGAAGATAAATTTGATCGGAGATGAAAATAAAGCGCAAGTGAGAATTTCATTCATTAGTGAAGCATTAATTATATTGCATGTGAATTCTTTCCAGCAAGTTGAATATTGGTTGATTCTAATTGGAAAGAAGGGAAAAGAAAACTCTTTACCGAGCTTGTGACTTCCATGAACCATTTGTAATTGTATTGAGTAGAAAAGTGTGTCCCTGAAAGGGATGATTCTGGCAGATAATAGTTGATCATACTTCAGAGAATCAATCCGAACATTCATCCGGTCACAAAAAATTATACCCACATTTGTGAAATATTGTGAAAAAATTTAAAGAGAGAATCTTGTACACTATCCGTATTGAATACGACCCAATATTGCACCCTTCAAGCTTAATTAATGTTTACTCCTAGTTGTAATCCCAAGAAAATGTATGCTCTTCCTTTTTCCTTTTCCTATCCTGATTCCCTTCAAGATTATAATATGTAACCATTGAACTTATTAACCATATCGATGTCTTCTTTACAATAAAGAGAAATAGTATGTTTCATTACAAGGGGTGAAACCGAGCGTTTGCAACCGAGTGCAGGGTGGCTGCCCGAGCGAAGTGAGGGCTGCAATCCCACGAGGTGCAAGAGCTCAGTTTTTCCCCCTGTAATGCATATCGTTACGATACAACACCACCATTGAAACACCATTTATACATGCATGTAGAGTGAGTGCGAAAAATACACTTATGCAATGATGAGGAGTAAACCTATAGGTTTAAAGGTTTAAAACTTGTCTTTCAGCCCCTAGGGTCGAACAACTAGAAATTTCAACCCTAGGGTTGGAAACCGAATGATAGAGAGTCAACCTATAGGTGAAAACCTTTTTTTCAGCCCCTAGGGTTGAAAAACTAGAAATTTCAACCCTAGGGTTGGGAATCGACGTTTCACCTCGCCCTACAGGCATGTATGAATGGAGTTTCAGTGTGTTGGTGTTGAGGACAGATACAGACGAGTGAAATCGTTGCCTTTCGCCCCGAGTTGCGCATACTATTTTTCATCATACCGATAATCGAACATTCGATTGGAGATGCCTGTGAAGCGATTCGAGAATCGAGTTTTCTACCAGAGGGAAGAAAGTGACTGATCAATGTACACAGAACACCGCCATTTGCATTGATCTGTCACTTTCGTCCCTAGGGTCGGAAACTCGAATTTCGACTCGCTCCACAGACATCGAAAGTCGAATTTTCGATTGAGGTATGATGAAAAAGGAATTTTCTGGTGGGAATTTTTGAAAGATCTAATATATATAATCTGCTGTTGTTGTTCATTTGTGTATACTTTCTGCCTCTTGCGGATTCGAGAGTTTTTAAATACCCTTTCCTCTGTATATAATCATCATCATCATCAATCATCATCTCCTTTATATAACCTCTCCACAGTGCCAGGCGGGAATCGAACCTGCAACCAGACGGCGCGGCGAGTGGGTCCAAAGCTCATGCTGTAACCCCCACGACCAATTGACTAGTCTGGTCTAACAAATAAGCTTATTTCTCCAGAAACAATTATTTAGAGAAGTTTTAGTAGCTATAAACTGGTCTAACTTATATAATCTATATGATCTTTGCCTGAATAAAATTAAGAAGTACCTATATTAATATAAGCACGGGCTTTCAGATGCTCGGTCATATGAAAGTACATGAAATAATTCATTTGTTAAATCATGAATTTCACTAACATTTTCTGTAATTCGTAAATATATTTCATGATGATTCTTTAGTATTCGGTTCCCAGAACGAGTTTTATGAGAAAGAAATCTTACCATCCAAGTGTGATAAGTTCAGAAGGAACAAGATTAAACTAATAATACTGAGCTTCATGCTGAAGTTTTTTGAGACTCTATTATTAATTTGGAACGATGAGTTCAGATCACGCTACCCTTGATTATTTTGTTTTCAGATAATGAGACCCATTTGACAAACCCTTAATTTTCTAAGATTAGAACAACCTCTGTTTTTGGGTTAGATCATATACAGGATGAACATGATGCACTTCACAGAATTTAAAACATATTTTATATATTTCCAATTATATTAATGAAATGATTTACATTCGAAAAATTAAGTTTCGGAATAAACATTCATTTCCAGTGATGTTTGTAGACCATTGGCGCTGGAAGAGGGAGTGATCTTCATCCTTTTCAACCCTTAGATCATCCAAATACCTCAAACAAATACCTTAAATAGTCGCTGTCAAGTTATTTATATTTTCGTAATGTTTCTTCATGTTTACTAACGGTTGAAGGCCGTTGTGACAGGCAATGCTCCTTTGATCTCTTCCGAACATCCATTGAAATAATTTTTTCCTAGAACAGACAACTTGCTAAAGCGTTATTAAGACATTCATATATTGTTAAGTTGCCATAATGCCTGCCAACGGTGTAAGGATATTGATACTAGCAATGCCCTTTGGATCCATTTCAAAAATCTGTTAAAATAATTCTTCGATGTAACAAACACAATGCAGAGGCATTATTGAGTCATTCATATTTGGAAAAGTTGCTTTCATGTCCATAACGATTGCAGACCGTTAGAACTAGCAATTATCCTGATGTAATTAGACAATCATCTTAACTTCATGTGATCTCCTGCTTTTATTTTCCTCCAGGCCTAACCTTCAAACATAAATTGGACAGTATGTTAAATTTAACAGAATAGGATCCGCTACACTTTTTGTCTTCTTGAGCTGAAATCTTTGAATACAGCTCTGATTATAGGTGAGGTTCAACAGAACGGAATCTACTACACTGAAGCTAGAACCTTGCAACATGAATGAAGCGTTTAGTGGAACATGTTCCAAAGTCCTTAAACTGAGACTTTCTAACATGATTTATATTTTGTGATAGGTTTGACTGATCAGGATCTGGTACTTAAAGGATGGTATCATAGCATGCTTGAACGAAAAAGAAGGATCATTATTATTATATCTTGATGAAACAGACATTTTTCCTGATTCTTATATCTGCTGTAATTGCTATGCATTTTGATTATGGTTTATAAAGGAGAATACTTTCTATCACATCTCCATCATAACAACGATTTATACATCTGCTAACGATTCCTAAAACAGTATTTATAGGCCTAGGTGCCTGGAAGGTTTACTTAGTGTCCCAGGTTTATAAAGTTGCAAACGTATCATGATCTGATTAGCTTACAGGCACTTTTTTGGACTCCAGGTGATTCGCATTATCGTCAAGCTGTGGCCCTGCCGGTAGAATGACAAGGACATCATTGGTTTTTGGTCCATTAACAGCTATATCATGTGAGGGATGTGAGAATATTATTCTGAGTTACTAGACGTCCCGGTTTAAGGTGCATGGTCCCCGTGTCCCGGTTCGATACAAAATGAGAGAACAGTATGGAATTTCTTTTTCACTTTCAATGAGTTTTACAGTTTGTTAAAACCAGAATATGAAAATGTGCTTCGAAGAACTTCAAATTTATAACCGATTGCTCTCCAAACATCCTTATCCTAGCATACAGCTCCTGCTACTTTTACATCCATGCATCTTTTGATACAAGCTCTTATGTTTCTCCGGCTCTCTATAATTTTCCCCTTTAGGGTCTCATTCACTCATGATACCCATTCTTTCTTCGGTCTGCCTTTGGGTATGCTACCATTCAGTCTACCTGAATACACTTGCTCCCTTAATCGTTCTCCATCCATTCTCTCAACGTGGGCGAATAATCTCAGCAAATTTCCTTCACTCGTGTTGAACAGGGTTCGCTCAATCCCACATTCTTCAAAAATCCACTCATTACTCACTTTATCTGTTAGCGTTTTACCGCACATATTGCGCAGGAATTGCATTGATTTTGCTCTTGCCCTTTTTTGATACGTCTAGTTCTCGCTTCCATACTGTTTAGTTGATGCAAGCACAGAATTATATGTCGCAATTTAAGCTTTTTTCGTTACGTTTTCACTTTAAGTATAGCTCGTACACTGCTGATAATTTTTCTACCCTCATGTAGACGTCTGGAACCCTCTGTATCTATCCCTCCAGCAGCAGTGAATAAACTTCCAAGATACACAAAATTATCAACTTGTTCTATCCTTTCTCCATTTAAGACAATATTGCATTTTCTTCTCGCATTCCTACTTTCAAACAAAATAATTTTTGTTTCATTCACGTTAATCTTAAGACACATACTCTTCATGCTGGTATCCAGTCTGGCCATCTTCCTTTGCAAATTATTGACTGATTCTGCCGTAACGAGCTAGTCATCTATGAACGCAAGGCCACATACTTTTACTATCCCAAGGTCTGCGCCATCTTCGTCAAAGAGAGATGTTCTGAGATATTTTTTCATGTATATATGAAACATGCAAAAGGACATGACGCATCCTTGCCTAACACCCTGCCTAATATCAAACCAATAGCTCAGTAATTGTGCATTTACTCTTACACTCGCTCTACTACCATTATATATCACTTGAATTGCTTTCGGAAGCCAACCAGTCACTCCATACTCTCTCAAGACTTTCCAAAGTTTAGCTCTATCCACCTTGTCAGAAGTTTTTTCCAGATCAAAAAATGCACAGAAAACTTTTTTGTTCACTTTTAAGCTTTTTTATGTGATCTATCTCAAGCTTGATATCTGATCTGTACATGATCTCCCCTGCATAAGTCCACATTGAACTTCCCAGATCTTCTCTTCTGTTATTCCCATGGCTTTATCTATAGGTTGTTGATATTGTTGTTGTTGATATTTGTTTGTACTCTCTCTCTTTTACGGGTTTGAGAGTCTTTACATAACACCTCTTTTCTCTTTTACTAAATCCCTCTTCTGCATAACCTCTCCAGAGTGCGAGGCAGGAATCGAACCCGCAACCAGATGGAGTGGATCCAAAGCCTTAGGCGCCACAACTAAATGACCACCCGGCTTTATTTATAAGTATTTTGATGAATATTATCCTGACAGTTCTTAGTAGGCTTATCGCTCTATAACTATTACGGTCGCTTGGATCACCTTTCCTCTGTAGATTGGGACGATAATCGCTTTTCTCCAATCATTCGGAACTTCGCTGTTCACAGCACACACATTCATAAATTTACACAGCCACACAAACAAATGTCCGCCACCACTCTTGAATATTTCAGAGGTAATACTATCCACACCAGCAGCCTTACTATTCTTACCGATACCGATACCGATTCTACTTCCGACACCTACATTGGAAATGTCTAACGTATCCTCGCCTGTGGCACGGTTCTTGTGTTCCATCGCTTTACCTTCATACAGCTCCTTGAAAGAATCACTCATATATTATTTGATAAGCTCTGTGATAGAATTCTCTTTCTTAGTCTTCTTAATCCATTCCCCGAATGGTTTCTTATTTTTCTTCAAAATCATTTCACATTTTCGTATCTTCTTCCATTTTGATTTCATCCTTGCTTGCTATTGTTTGCTACTCATGTCATGTCCTTTTCTCATCCCTAAGACATCTTAAAGTTAACATTCTCGATCACGCTTCTGTTTTTCTCATAGGGAACTACGCGTTTTCCGTCACTCCATCAAGCATCACCAGATTTCCTTCCTAGAGTAGCAGAACTACATACTTCCGATGAACTTTTGAAGATGTCATCCTGTAGTACCCGCATGCACCCTCTATATTCTTGTTTCATACCTTTGTCTTCCAATTTCCTTCGCGATGCTCTACATATTTATCCAGCTTTTTACGATATACTAACAGTGCTTCCAGTTTCTACATATTCTCTATTCTTACCCGCGTCTGCTCTGATTCATAAATGAATCTTCATATCCATTCTCGACCTAGATTTATTTTTGAAACTATGAGTGAGTGATCCGTTCCGCATTCAGAACCTCTTCTTATAGCCTTTGCATCTTCTACAAGTCTCAGTCTTTCCCTCACTGCAACAAAGTCGATCATATTATGGCTTTAACATCTGCACCAAGTTTACATGTGTATCATTTTATGTCCGAAACAAGTGTTTGTAATAAACATCTTTTACATGTTCTTTTGCCCTCTCGTTCATAATTGAACAGACTCCTTGGCAACCGTGTAATTCATTGTCTACTCCTTACCAGAGTTTGATACCACTCTCTACCTTACAAATCTCACATCCCTCCTTTCATTCCGTTAGAAACAAGAAAATGTTCCGAAATTAGAATATTATCCAAACAGAGAGCTGACACCAGTCCCACCAAACGTCAGTCACGTAAAGGTAAGCACAAGAGGATAAAAGAAGAAAAATAGGAGACAGAATGAAACGAGTCATTATTGGTTGTGTTGCATACTGAGAAGGGCACAGTCTCCTACAGTTTGGTCCTTAAGTAGATAAAGACTGAGCTTGTGTTCAGGAATGTAAAGATCATTCTGAAACGCGCAAATTCCTGTGAACTGCTGAAAAGAACTATTTTTGTTCAATGTTCCCCTCGAAAATAATGAATCTCCAACTAGGAACAATAGTTTCATGCGAAAAACTCGATTTTGCAAAAAGAAAGAGATATAAATTAGGATGAGTGAAATACCGCGAAAAACAAATCTTCAACAAAATAGTATAAGCGCAACATAAAAATATAAACAAAACCCACCTTTCAATCAAAAGATGTGAAAATAAACGTGTGTTCAGGAATCCGAAAAACACATGTGTTTCTCATCGAGTCTACTTTTCGACTGAGATGAAGAAGAGATACTGTCTTGAGGATGTAACGCGAAATAAAAATTTTATGGGAGGAAGAGCCTTTTTAGAAATTTCTCCATTGATTCCCAAATACGAGTTATTTGAATCTTGAAGCAAAGAATTGAGGCTTATTTAGAAAAAGAAACATGAATTCTGAAGGAAAACTTTTGATTCCAACAACAGAGGAAAAATTTTAATTCCGAATAGGCAGTTTTTTTACAGAGTAGAATGATTTTCCGACCGAAAAGAACGAATTTCCAAAGAGGCACACAAATTTTGTGCAAGATACTCGATTTCTCGAATAGCAAAAGGTATAATTTTGGATGAGAAAAATTTATTTACACATAGAGATGTACGAAAAACGAAGATGAGATTTCCTACAGACTTACGATCTGTCTGTTGGAGGTTCCTCCTTTTATAGTGGGAAGTATAAAAAGAATAATGCCCCTCCGAAAAACCGGATGTACCATTTCTTCTGAAAAACATCGTGCGACAACTAACAGCGTCACCTTCCAGTCTTACAGTCGCATGAGTACCCCTATGACGGAACTAATGACCGTGAGCATAAGTTAACTCATATATTTTATATGGATGACTCGAAGATCTATGTTTCTGGAGAAGAGCAGCTCAAAAATGCTCTTAGAATCGTTGAGGAGTACACAGGCGGAATCGGTTTAAACATTGGATTGGGTAAGTGTGCTAAGATAAATCTGAAACATGTACGAATGACAGGTGCAAGTAAGAATTCTGAGCTTGTGGACGGATACAAAATCAGTAATAAAGGTTCTCCGAGACAGATAAAAACAGCCTCTAACAAGGATTTAGTCATCCAATTTGACGGCATTAAACAAGATATCTGCAACTTAGTTCTACTTCTTAACATGCGTCGATGCATGTAAAGAAAGGCTTGCGTTCCTTTACAAAGCCGTGAAGCAGGCTGCTAAAACCCCAGGCCTGAATCCTTAAATCAAAGGTGAGGAAAAAGCATTTCTCCATCAAGATGCCTAACTTGTAAAAGCACAGGTGAAGAAAACGGATGCCAAAAACTTCCCAAATGAACATAAAGACACGGCGATGCAGATAAACTTTTACGAAATTGTAAAAGATCAATCCTTCTCACATAAGTCACCGTTTGCTTTTCTTTAATCATCTTGACTCCATTCAGGCACAGAGAATTTTATTTTTGCGTGACCAAACAGTGTGATTTCCACCTTAACATACTGTAGCCACATGCATATAACCTCAAGAGGTTTCCAGCGATTGGTGCAAGGCATTTCATAATCTCCCTAAGCACCTATGGCATTTACCATCGGATCGGCCGATAACATTTTTGTCACTTTTATGGTGTTGGCCGCGATCCCGCCCTGCCGAGCGCTCCAAGGGACAAACGTCAACGAACTATGTTCGCGATCCAATTTCTGGCCCTGGCAGACTTTAACATCAAAAGCATGAAATTCGAAAAAAAGAAGAGATATGAAGATCTCAAGGGGCAGCTACAGCGACTCCACAAAGGATATTTAGTTGGAGTTATTGTATGGGTAAAGTCATAACTGTGCGCCAGAAACATGTCGTGGCACTTACCGGACAGACGTAGAGAGTAGTCATACTTGGGTTGCTCTGTGTCCTCAAGACACACGAGGATCTGACCTGCACTTGGTTTTGATTTCATCGTGCATGTGGTCACTTGTTTCAAGGTCGAGAGATGTGGGCATAGGTGTATCTTACCGTGATTCCACCTGGAGCTTGAAGAAGGAGATAAACGGCACCACCGACATTGCGGGTTCCAGTCTCAACAAAAAGGTGACGACAAAATGAAGAAGAACTCGATTAAGAGCTGTGTAAATCAAGCTTCCTGCAGGACGCAGCTTGGAATGCCCTCCTCGAACTTGGTGCCTCGAGCGCGGAGAAAGCCCAATTTGGACGGATACTGCACAATGCCATAGAAAAAACTGGAAATGATCGGCAAGTAGAGCCTCATGCGCATATCCAGAGTTTAAATATGTATGTGGCAACTAGAGTAAATGAAGTCTGGTTGGCTCTGCAATCTGTACTTGAAGCAGAAATGGAAAAAACAGATGCTGATGTGTTTCAAATGAGCTTCATGAAAGTTGCATGGTTCAGTTGCAGGGTTCGCCTCAAAGTCAGAGACATCTTGCGGACAACTGCAAGGGATTCGATGAAAGTGCGGCATAGAAGGCCACAGGAAAACCAACTGAATAGGCGAGGCCAAGCGCTCTTTTGGCGCAAGTTAACGTAACTAAACTAGATAATGGCGGTGATCCATCACTAGCTCAGAAATTTATACCTCAGCTAGCAGCTTAAAGCAGGGCAGATATTCATGTCATCAGTGAACAGCTTTAAAAAAGGAGGGGATCAAGCTGGCTTCCTGACACAACCAACACTGTGGCTATATAGGTAATCAACAACTTCAAATCGTTCGAACACAAACATGGAACACAGCAAGCGACCATCATTACCTAAGCTTCCATATGGGCTGTAGGACTCATCAAGCCGGTGATCCTTGCAATGCCAATACCTAAGCTTCCATATGGGCTGTAGGACTCATCGAACCGGTGATCCTTGCAATGTACACAAGGCAATCAAAGGCTTGAATGTGAACGAGCGAGCAACCTTCTCAGCGCGATTGCTGAGGAGGGCGGAATCTTTCTTGTAGAATCAACATTGGCGGCTGTCACCAAAATCGGTGCAGGGACCTTAGTTGAAAGCACAATAAGCGATAAAGGAGGCTCTACATGAGTGCGAAATAGCTTGGAATAGAAATATTTGGACAAGAATTGTCTAGATCACGATCACTCTCAACGTCAAGAATGTATTCAACTCATGAAGATGGCTTTACACTCTTGGAGCACTGAAGAAGAAGTTCAGTATCCATGGATATCCACGACGTAAATGTGGAATGTGGAACGTCGTCCAAAATAAGGCCTTGCGGATGGACCCCTCTGATGGAATAAGGCTTTCCAAATTTTCTGATGATCTGGCGGCAATGATCAGAGCCAGAACTGATGTGAACTGAAGTGTTGATGGCCAATGTCTCGAGAAGGGCCAATAGCTGGCTTCATATTCATGGTTATCAGCTGGCGAGGTACAGCACTAAGTTCTTAGTCGCGCTTTAGCAAACCGTGTGAAGCGAATATTGCTGGGCATGGTAATCAAGCCGTGAATGTCTTAAAGTAACTAGGCACGCGGACTGATGAGAAACTCACCTTTCGGATTCAGATAATCAACGAAGCAAGTGAAGCTGAGTCTATAAATATTATGCTTTCTAGACTTATGGCAAACGTTGTGGCTCCTAGGAGCTAAAGGAAGAGGATTCTTTTAAGCATCGCGCACTCTATAATGCTCCACAAAGCTGGAGTGTAAGAAGATGTTCTGAAGGCTGCCTGTCACGGGAGAAAACTTCTAATTGTTCAACGAAAATGTGCACTCAGAGAGACTTGCGCATAAAGATATGTGTCCGGTCCGGCCGTACTAGTCGGAGCGAAGTGTATCCCAATTGACATGTTAGCAGGATTGGAAAACAGATGCAAGAGGAAGATGAACTGTCAGAATGGTTGGTGGATTGGAATCGTGAGTCAACAGGAAGTACGTGGAGGTTGAATTTCACCCTACCCAGTTCCTCTCTGGGCACGGTAATTTCAATGCCCACTTGTTTGAGGGGAAGACAATTGAGTCCGACACGGTTGATAATGGCGAACATATCTTTATCGAATGCGGAGGGGGGTGGGAGGGGGGGAGGTGCACACCCTTGTCGCGCTCTAAACGCGTGACTCGTATCACTCGCGAGAGATAATTTGAGACCAAGGAGAAACATAAACATTTAGTTTCTTCCTAAGCCTCATGATCCGTAAGGTCACTAACGAAATGAGGATCAGTCATCATACATTGAAAGTATCAAAGTTGGTGACCATACAGCAGCATATTGTTCACATAATACAGGTACTTTTTGACGCAAGGAGGAGGATAAGGAAAGGGTGGAATGGGTTGGGGAAAACCAACAGTTTCTTGCTGACCATAGTCCCTATCCAACACACAAGACGTGATATCGTGTTTCTTGACAAAAGTGAACGAACTATGTTCACGAACGAATTGTCGAACTCAGTGACTACAGCATCAAAGGCAAGCAAATCGATAAGAAGGAGAACTACAAAGACCTCAGAGAGTAGCTACAGAGATTCCATGGAGGATATTCGGTTAAAAAAATTGTTCTCATCATCGGTGCTCCGTGTCTTGATTGATAGTTGCTCCCAGGAGAGCCTGTGGTAGTTGGTCAACTAATGTT
>WSXT02111400.1:0-11185 GCA_011762715.2 Neuroterus valhalla
TGCGAGCGAAGCGAGCCGCGCGCAAAGCGCGCTATGAGAATGTGCCCGCGCAGCGGGCAGATTTTTTTTTCTTCAAAACTTTAATATTAACTTGTGCCACCAAGTCCTTCTAAAGCCCATTTAGTAGGCATAGGGAAATTTCAGATTCCAATGGTTCAAAGAAATTTATATTATTTGAACAATTATCCATTCCTAAAAAATTTGAACAATAGTCGTATTCTCTGATGGCGTTATATATGTTGAGGTAGGTCAAAAATCGATTTTTTAAAAACTCTTTAATCTTAATGTATAGGTTCTGAAGAATGTTATCCCAAATTCCTATAGAGATACTAGCAGTAGAATCAAAGTTATAAGGTTTTTCATCTCGCTCTTTCACGGGCTCGTCCATCGGAGCGCACGACACTATTGTCGACACTATAAAATGTAAACATAATTTGTTTGAACGAATTGTTGAAGGAAATAATTTTGCAAAGAATAATAAGATATTCGTCATCAGCGACCATAAAAACCATGAAAACGATATCCAACTCTATAATAAAGAATTAAATTGGCATGTTTCGATCTTTTGTTTATAGATATTCCATATTGTTGTTGTGTCATGACAAAGAAAAAATCGATAGAATATTTTTTAGTCGTACTTTTTTCGTACATCCTGAATCTGCTGTCACTTTGAAAAAATTATGGAATTTAGACATAATTTGTTCAAACAAATTGTTTAAACAAAGTAATTTTGCAATATTAATGCTGAATTCTTGATCAGCGACCCCGAAAACCCCCGAGTATACATTTCCAAGCCATATTATGAACTAATATAACAATTATGTTCAAATGCAAAAACGGATAAAACAAAAAATCTTAACGCGATTATCTTGAAATGATGTTTTTTCAAAAACGTCGTTGCGATGAACACGATAGCGAGGAAAGTTTCCGACCGATTTCAAAATTTTTTCTTATAATTGTTCGTAATTTATTTGCTGTGTACTTGAACGAATCCATTTTTTCGTATAATTTTTTATATCATTGTTATAACTTTCTAAATAAATTTTGTCAGAGGCAAAAAGTGTTTTTTATTTTGTAAAAATCATCCCCGTTTGCAAGAAATTTTTTTTTTTAATTTATGAATCGTTCAAGTACACTCAACGTAGCTGTTGAATTGAAATTGTAGTCATGGCAAGCCTAAAAAAAAAGAAAGCGTTTGTCGGGAATGGTTGTAACTTTCATAATTATTATCATTTTTTCAAGCTGATTTTGCACATCAGATATTGCACTACACACGACATACAAACAGTTTCCAATAAAAATATGCCTACCTACCTTTACAAAAATTCAAACTTTTCCCTTTTCATCCGCACCTCAACATATATAACCCCTTCAAATGTAATGGCTTGTCATTTTTTAGGGTATTAAACATTTTCAAAAACAATTTGTTATCATTTTAACAATGAATTATTGTTCAGTTTTTAAGTTTCCAGAAATTGAGCCAGAGATTGTTCACTTTCTGTCAAAATTGGTATCCTATGCTATTTTTGGTTGAATAATTATATAATTTTGCTGCAATTATTCTCATGTTTAATAAAATCGTTCATTTGTTTAAAAATTTTTTATTTGATCTAGCAATTTACTTTTGGTAACTTAAGAAATATGTAATAAAAAAGGATACACCTGATTAATGTTTCAATTTGTTTAAACAAATAATATTTGTTTAAACGATTGGAAACAGGCTTTATACATTCTTTTCATATTTGGTTAGAAATTCAATTTTATTGTAAAAGTCATCTTTCTGTGTGAAAATTCTTTTTTTAATTGAACACGTATATTTTTGGTACAAAACTCGAGTACTTTATGGAAAGCTTGATTGCATTGTTCAAAATTCAATCTTCTATCGAAGAAATCATATTTTCAGTTTGATTCGAATAATTTGAATTAGCCATTTACATTTCATGTAAACTTGAATTGAATCTCATATTTCTAGTTAATACTGACGTTGCGAGCCAAAGCACGTAATATCGATAAAAGAAGAATCGCGGAAAGTGCAATAAAATTGCATCATGATAGGTATCTGATATCTAAATTTAATAGTTTTTCTCCGTAAATCACATTTGCTCGGCAATATTCTCGGCAAAGATAACGATTCCTGACGTGCCAAAAGAAATAAACCTATTTTCAGAAATACTACCACATTCTAGGGTAAATGAATATTCCACAATAAATTCATATCCACCTCGCGCGGCTCATTGCGAAGGGTATGCGGGAAAGGGTAGGGATCTGTCTCTCCATAGTGACAGAAATACTACTTCCACTTCCAACTCATGCTGCAAGTTTGGACATCAACGGGAATCGCCCATTTTGCGCAGTGGCATCACAAATAGCATTTTCTCCACATCTACTTCATAAATCAGGACTTTGATGCCTTTGAATAATATTTGAGCATGCGCACTTCAAAACACATCTATTTCCCGAATCCACACGATGGACTCTTCTTTATTATCAAACGCCTATTTTTCGCACTTCAGAACTTTAGAGCTCGATTCCATTACAAATAAACTGTTTTTATACATATTCGTGAGAATGTTATTCAATGGTACAACCATAGTTATAATTAATAACAATTTTACTTATATAAGTGGTTCGAAACTCGTTGGAAATTGCTTTTTTTTTTGCTCCTTAGAGCTTGGAAGCCTAATTTTTCAGGAATAGACTCTCATATTGATTTTTTGTAAAATTTTCATTAAAATGTTCAACAATTGTTATTATGATCGAAATTTTTAGGATAAAATTAGTTTTGAATTCAGGAATAAGATACCATTAGAGCATTAATCGTATGCAAGTTTTGTGCTCTTCAGGGTCGAGAGAGGTATGTTGGTTTGCAGAGTCAGAGAGGACAATGTAACTACAAGTTTCGTATCAGAGATGTGCCAATTTGAGTAGTATAATGCCCGCAGTTTCAGAATGGGCAAACATGTATTGAACGAGCTCCCTGGAGTAGAATAAAACGGAAATGTGCCAAATTCAATTCACTAGTACGTCACTGAGTCGCTACAGATTCTAGTTAGAGATCGTTGTGGACAAACTTACTGCAAATACGAGTTTCTGTGTAATCAGAATACAGAATGTGAAATCGTTTCTCAGTGATTCAAAAGGAAAGGAAAATAAAATTTGAAAAAGTCATAATTCCCAAATTTGAAGGAATAAATTTCTGGCAAAAAAAGAAATTGTTGCAGCTAGGATTTAAAATAGTAACATTACTATACGTGAGTGGAGCATTAGCAAGTGGAGCGTTAAACAGTGAAGCGTCGAATCGTGAATCAGCGGAGCGTTGAACAGTGGAGCGTTGAAAAATAGTGTGCGTTGGGAAGTCGAGCGTCAAAAGTTGAGCGTTAAACAGTGGAGCGTTAAACGTTGAAGGGGGGAGGGGTTAGTAGACATTGGAGCTCTAAACAATGGTAGGCAGTACAAAGTGGAAATGTGAACAATAGGGGACAGTAGACAGTGGAGCGTTGAACGATAGAAGGTAGTGGACAATGTAGCGTTAAACAGTCGGTGGGAGGCAGTATACAGTGGAGCGGTGAACATTAGGGGAAAGTACACAGAGGAGCGTTGAACAATAGGGAGGGGGGAGGGGCAGTATACGGTGGATCGTTAAACAATGGGAGGCAGTAGACCGTGGAGCTTTGAACAATGGGAGGAAGTGGACAGTGTAGCTTTAAACAATCGGTGGGTGAAGTAGACAGTGGATCGTCAAACAATGGGGGAGACAGTACACAGTGGAGCATTAAACGATATGGAGGGACAGTAGACAGTAGATAATGGATCGTTAAACAATGGAGTTGGGTGATGGACAGTAGGGCACTAACAGTTCAAGAGTTAGGCAGTAGAGCGTTAAGCAGTGGAGCGTTGAACAGAAGAGCGCCAAACTATGGAGAGTTGGACAGTTGTGTGTCAAGAAGTTTTCGGAAAAAATCTATCAAATCCCTTCGAATCCTTTTCGGTTTTATTGAATTGCATTGGAGTTTACGGAAATCTATTGACTCCTTTCCGTTGTAGGCGATGCAATCCTATTTGATTGATATAAATTTGTTGAATTTTTTCGAATCATATTTTTTTGAGAGGGTGTGTGGAAGATAGAGAAGTTGAGGAGGGTTGGTCAAGTAAGAGAAATGGAGGGAAAAGTGAGAAGAAGTGAAGGGGGGGGGGGGGAGAAAATCAAAGGAACCAAAGTAAAATAAAGGTAGATGATAGTTGAGGCCACGGACGAGGGAAATGAGAGAAAATAAGGGATGGTTATGGAAAGCGATGAGGAACATAATAAGCAGCAGGTAAAGGAAAATGAGAAAAAGAGCAGGAATGTAAGAAAGGAGGAGGTAAATAGGGAAAAAGTAAAATGGTGAGTGGTGGAATGAGGAAGTGGACGAGAAAGAAATGAGAAGGAGTTGGTTGATGTAAGAGAGTAAGGAATAAGGATAGAGGAAGAAAGTGGAGGAAAATTTTCGAGAAGTGGCGGGTAGGGCTGTGAAGGATATGATGTGAAGGGAACTTAGGGGGGAATAAGAGGAAGTAAATGGTACAAAATTCAGGGAAGATAAGGAGTTTTGAGAAATGAGAGGGGGGTAAGTGGCATGGTGTGAGGAGGATGGTGGGAGTTCTTTGGGGAATCAGGGCCAGAGAAAGGTGAAGGATTAAGGGAGGAGAAAGAGCTGGAAGAAGTGAAGATTGAGTGGAATAAGTTGATGCAAAGAGGGGGAAAGAGAGAAGAAGTTCAAACTGTCGAAGTAATTTCGCAAACTGAGTAATCACTTTACTTGTAGAAATTTAATAAAATTTTCCCAAGGAGATGGATTTTACTTCCTATTCAATAACGTGACCATCCCCAATCATTCGTTGAAGTTCAGGGGTTCGATGAAGACTATGTGGAAGGCTTTATGGCGTCCTAGACCCTGAAAAATTACGCCAAGTGAGAAGTTGTGCAGGAAGAAGAGAGAAGGGTTGACTAGGTGGGTTAAGGAAAAATGAGGAGATGCATTGATATAGGGATGTGAAAGGAAAAGGAATATAAACGAAGTAAGGAAAGAATAATGGTAAGTGACGAATTGTGAAATCATGGAAGGGTGGGTAGTTGAGTGATGTGAGGAACCGTGATGTGAGGTGAGCGGCATTTCAGAACGTGACCATCCGTAATCATTTTTTGAAGTTCGAGGATTCTGAAAAGACTATGTTAAATTCTATGTAGCGTCCTAAACCCTCAGATCTCACATGGAGCTCAAAAAGAAAGGAGAGATGATAGATTATAAATACGAGTAAATGATGACGAGAAAAGATGAAATAGGTAGGAGGACGGGTTGGTAAGAAAAATGTGGGAAATGATCTAGTAGAGTAAGGGATTGAGGGAGGGGGGAGGGAAGAGGGGTGGAAGAAGTGATGTAGGGTAAGAGATTACAGAAATGGAGAAAGCGAGATAAAATAGGAAGAAGTTGGGGATAGGCAGAAAAAGGCAAGTAAGGGGAGGAAATTTGAGAAGGAGAAGAGAAAAGGATCAAGGGAGGAGAAAGGGAAGAGGAGAATGAAGTGAGAAAGCGTCAAAAAATGAGTTGTGGAATAAAGAAGTAAGAGAGAAATGGAAAAAGAAGAAAGCTTAAGAACGTGGAAGAAGAAAGAGGGTTATGGGAGTTAGTAGAGAAAAAATGGAGAGAAATAACAGCAAAGGGATGTAAAGGGGACAGGTAGATGAGAGGGGAATTAATAGAGAACAATATGAAGTCATCGATGGGAAAATCATCAAAAAGTGTGGATTTGCAGAAAGCAAAGAGCGGTGATTTGAGGTAAGAGGTAAGAGAATGAGGAAAGCGGAGACAAAATAAGTAGAAGTAAAGGGAGGAGAGTAAAAGGAAAGGAAGGAAAGAGGAAATAAGGAGAAAAGGAAGAAAATGAAGGCAGAGGGAGCAAGGTTTATGAAAGCAGGAGAAGCCAGAGAAGGAGTGAGAGGGATAAGGTGGAGTTAGAGCGCAATAAGGTGCAGTAAAGGGTCCAGAATTGGGTTCGGGTGAAGAGGGTCAGGAAAAATTGAGAGGAGTGAGTAGGATAAGTGAGAAGTTATAGAGGAATAAGATGAACTAAAGGGTGTCAAAAATGTGGAAGAGATGGGGACTAGGGGGCAGTCTGGAGCATGTCATTTATGCTGAGAGGTGGAAAAGTAAAGACTGGCGAGAGGAAATTTCCAAAGGTAAAGTGTGGAGAAGTGACGGTGAAAAAGGAGAGGGGAGGTTGAGTAGGGGAAATGTGGAGAAGTATCTATCGGGATAAGAAAATAATAGGAGGATGAGGAAAACAAAGTGGAAGTAAGGGGAAATAGAATAATTATTCCGGAAGTAGGTGGAATAAAAATGATGAGATATCTAAGGGACGTGAGAATGGTAAGATAAGGTAAAGTCAGGGGTGAATCAGGGTGAGTGGATGGAGGGTTGGATGAAGAGAGGGGCGAGTAAAGATTGCGATCTGGGGTATGAACGCAAGTATTTCAAGAATGTCACCACCCCTAATCATTTGTTAAAGTTCAGAAATTTCAGAAAGACTGTGTTGGAAGAGAGGAGAGAAAATAAATAGGAGTGATAGATGAGTAGGAAAAGGGGAAGATCGATAGGCAAGGTTAAATGAGGAAATTTTGAGAAGTATGTAGGGGTTTAATGGAGTGAAGGGGGAGAGTAAGACGAAGGAAGGTCAGGAGGTCAGTAACAAAAAAATGAGCAAAGAGGATGTGAGTTGAGGTGTGGAAAAATAAAGAGAGGGAAGATGAAATGGAGAGAAATGAAGAAAGAGATGCAAACGGAGAGTGAGTAAGAGGAAATCGAGTAGAAGTGAGAAAATGAGGGAACGTTAGAGGGGAATGAGTTGAAGTGAAGGTTGAATAATTAGAAAAGGTTAAGGAGTTTGAAGAAGCAGGGGATGAGTTGAGGTGAGATGAGGAGGAAAAGGGGAAAATGATAGGGAGGGTTAAATGAGAAAACATTGAGAAGTATGTAGGAGGATAATGAAGTGGAGGAATAGTGGAGTGGGAAGTGGAAAAGGTTTTGATAAATTCTTGAAAAAATAAATTTTCCTCTGTCTTCGAAAACGTGATCATCCTCAATCATTTGTTAAAGTTCAGGGATTCCAGAAAGACTATATTGAAGGCTACATGGCGTCCTAGACCCTCAGAACTCACGCGAAACTTATTGATCTAGTTGGAGGAATAGAGGGCCAAAAACGCGACGCCGAATTCGGCGTCCGGTTGGCGCGGGTCGTGCTCTTGGTCGCGGTCGTTGTGATCTACGAGCATCTACAAGTTGTCTGAATGTAATCTCTAAAGCCTTATAGAAGGTCTTTATCAAGTGTCTTATATACCTCATTTACCCTTCGAGTCGGGAGTAGGTTAAGGACGCGACCGGAGAAGAGATAACTGATCAGAGAATTCCCGTCCCATTTATTAAGTCGCGTTCGGAATACAGAGTCGAAGAATTGGGTGCAGAATGTCTTTTTTCGCAATTCCCAATGATTGATCGTATTTATGGTGAACTTACCAATTTTACTCTCCTGCAAGACACGACCGACGAGAATGATATTCAGACTTTTTATGGATATTCATTTAAAATTTCAATTTTTTTTTCTCTTTTGTCACGTGATATTACAAAATTTACGAGGATAAACTGGCCACACTGAAAAAGTTGCGGTTGAGCTGCTGTCTCACGTGATACGGTTGTAACACTAAACGAGTAGAGCAGCTCACGACACGTGCACGCCGGTCTCTCTTTTTGGGATCGCTGTATTCTTAAAATTTCCTCATTTAACCTCCCCTCTCATTCTTTCCCTTTCCCTAGTTATCCTTCATTTTTATTTACTTTCCCTTCTCTCTTACAACATAGTCTTTTACCTTCAATGCCTCAACCTTGATTTTTTCCTATTCCTCTCTATCTTATTCCCATTTTCCCAACTTGTCATTTATTTCCCTGCTCTTACTTTCCCTTCCCTCCTCACCCTATGTCATATCATCTACTCTTTCCTTATTCCCCCACATCTTACCTCAGATGATTGTCCCTCACTTCTCTCAACTCCTTACTCTTCCATGATTTGCTAACCCTCCACTCATCCTGATTAATCTCTAACTTTTTCTTATCTTCACATTTTTACTTCCCTTCAATATCTCTTCATTTTCTCCCTGTCTTCTTCCGGAATCTATATTCTATTCCCCGCACTTCCGATTAGTTCTCCTCATCCTCTTATGACTTTCTTGTCACGATAGATACTTCTCCAACTTCCCCCCACTCAAACTTTCCTCTCCTTCCGTCAACTTTCCATTCTTTACCTTTAAAATTTTCCTCTCGTCCCTTCCTACTTCCCTACCTCTCACCACACATCGAACGCTCCAGACAGCCCTCATGTCTCCACTCTTCCACATTTTTGCCACCCCTTACTTCGTCTTATTCTCCTATAACTTCTCGCTCATTCTACTCACTTGTCTCAACATTTCCTTACTCTCTTCTCCAACCCTCTTTCTTCTCCCCTTAATTCTACTGATTTGTTCTCATCCCCTCTCCTTACTTCCTCTTACACCAATCGCTTCTCTAAATTTCCTCGTTTTATTATTTCCCCTACTCACCTATGAATAACTGTATTAATCAGTGAATCGATGACTTACTGTACAGAATCAATTTCCAAAACAAGAAATTATTAACGGAATGAATTGAAGGATTTTAGAGGACTATTTCGTGTGAATTCCCACATAGTAGTATTTCTTTCAACTCTTCACCTGAACCTAATTTTAGACTCTTCACTCCGCCTTATTAAGCTGTAACTCCACATAATCCCTCTCACTCCTTCTCTACCTTCTGCTGATTTCATAAACCTTGCTCCCTCTCCCTTTATTTTCTTTTACTTCTCCTTATTTTCTCGCTGCTAACTTTCTTTTCTCTCCTCTCGCTTCACTTTCTCCTATTTTGACACCCCATCCCTTATTCTCTTACGTCTCACTTCACATCTACGCATCATGTTGTTCCCTATTTATTTCCCTCTCATTTTCCTATACCCCTTACATCCCTGCCTTGTTACTTCTCTTCATTTTCCCTCTACTCACTCCCTTACCCCCATTCTTCATCTGATTCTTCTTCTACTTCTTTTTCCATTTCTCCCTTGCTTCTTCATCCCATGACTCATTTCTTTACGCTTTCCCACTTTATCCTTCTTTTTCCTTATTTCCTTACTGCATCCTTACCTCTTATCCTCTCACCCTTTTTCTACCCTTCACCACACTTACACTCCCCTCTATCACCTTATCTTACGTTACTATTCAAAAACAACTTTATTTGTTTAAAAATAAATGACTCAGTTTGCAGAATCAATTCAGACATTCAAACTACGTCTTCCCGAATCCCCTTCCCTTTTCTCCCTATTCCTAACTTCTTCCCATTTCATGTCCCTCTTCTCCGTTTCTGTAACCTTTCACCCTACATCGCTGTCCCTTCACTTACCTTACTCCAAACCCTTTCATGATTTCCTAGCTCTTCACTCTCCCTTATTCCTCTCTACCTTTTCCTCATCTTCCTTTCCCTTCACATTTCTACCTCAATACTTCTTTTTATGCCATAACTCACTTCCGCAATCCTTATTTCTTCTTCTTATACTTCTTATCACTTCTTTTACTCTTGCCCCTCACTCCCTAACTCTCCGACTCAATTTCCTACATTTTTCCTTTTAAACCGTCCCTTTCACCTATTTACCCTTCTCTCGTCATCATTTACTTTTATCTATCATTTTCAACATTCCTGACGAAATAATGAATCATAAATCAAATGAATGAACTTCCATTCCGCAAAAATCAATTTTTAAATGGAAGGAATTATTTCTGAAAAATTATTGTTTCACAATGTAGTTCAGTTTTGAACAAAGAAATAGATTTTATCAACAACAACAAAATCTCAACGAAACATTAAAATACGAATTTCTGACACAACAGTTTAATTTTTGAGCAAAAAGCTGCCATGAACAAAATAGTTAAATTTCAAAGCCGAAAGACAAACCATCTACAAAATATTTGAATTTCCAACCCAATAAGAAAATTTTGCAGGAAAAAGTTAGTTTCGACGGAAGAATTAGGCTTTTCTACCCCGTTGCTGACTTCCCGAACCAAGAAAATTTCAACTTCAGATTCAAAATAGTTTAATCTAACCAAAAAAATGAATTTCAAATTAAATAATGATTTTCAACCAAAGAGTTTAATTTTCTATCAAATGGTTGACTTTCTGAATTATCAAAATGTTAAAATTCAACCAAAAATTGAATAGTTGAATCCGCAGTCGTAGAAATGATTCTCATCCCAAAAAAAAAAAACAATTTTCAAACGTGATGGTTATATTTGCAACCAAAGAGGAAAGAAATTTTTGGATAAAAGTTCAATTCTTGAAAGAAAGGAGGGAATTTTCTACCAAAAGGGATAAATCTTCAAACAAAAAGTAAGATTTTCCAACAAAAGAATTTAATCGTCATCTAAAACAGATCATTTTCAAAAGAACAGGTTGCGCTTTCAAAAAAAATGATAAAATTTTAACTAAGAAGATTAATTTTCTACCAGAAAAGATACAAGGTTTCAATAAACGAATTTGTTCCTCAATCAAAAAATATTTATTTTCAACAAAACAGTCAAATGGTTGAATTGTCCACTACAAATATAAGAGAGAAATTTCCAGTTGAAAAACTCGATTTTCAGCTAACATAAAACAAAATTCCCCAAAAAAAGTTAGGTTAGTTATGTAATTAGGTTAATTAGATCATTTTCCAAACAAGGAAAATGGTTTTGTTCCTAAAAATCGACAAAATACAGAAGTTCGAACAAAATGTTGAAATTCTAACAAAAATCGATTATTTTTTTGAAGAATAGTTGCATAATCAAGAAAAAAATAAAGTCCAACTAAAAGACTGAAGATTAAACCACAAAACAAAAGATTTTCAACTAGTTGGATTTTCTGGAGACGAAGACGATCTTCTTATAAACTTATTTGAAACCTAGATAAAAAAATTGAATATCCAACAAAATGTTTGCACTTTCAACAAAAGATAATGAATTTTCAACTGAGAAGAATAATTTTCTACCGGGAAAGATGCGCTTTTTTAGTTGATAAAATTGATTCTCAACCAAACAAAAACTAATTCTTAGCAAACCTTT
>WSXT02111411.1:0-25368 GCA_011762715.2 Neuroterus valhalla
AGTGCTTCATTGACTCGTGCTCGACACAATCTAAGGATTCTTGTATTTTTTCAAGCATTATTTTCCTAATTTTCTAAATACAATATTTTCAAAATTTCAATCACTTTTAGACCTATCCTGAAGTCCCAGACTCGGTCAAGGAAAATTTCCAGGACTTTTTTTTCCGTATAGTGTGGGATATAACTTGGAAGTTTGGCAATTCCCAAAATTTTTGGAGTTATTGATATTAAAGTTACTAAAATTTGAAATTCGAGTAGGACCAGTTTTTCCATTCTATATTATATAGTAGTAAAACAACATCAGGGTGGCGACTTGACCAGGAAACCGGGAAAGACCGGGAAATGACCGGGAATTTAATTAAAAACCGGGGATTTACCCGACTCGACCAAGACAATTAAAAATTCTATCGAAAAATTCGAGAAATGACCGCTTTCTTTCCATGAATCAGAAAGATATCTTATTATTTTTGATTTAAAGAATGTATCGTTCCTTTAATTGGATTCTCAAAATATTTAAATATATCTATACGTCATGAGAGGAAGAGTTTCTTCTTTTTCCATTATATGGAAAGCGCGGGCACATTCTCATCGCGCGCGTTTCGCTCCGCTCGCAAGTTTGAGCGCGCCCAAGGCACGCGTCTTTCGGATCTCGCGCTTTGCGCTCGATGGTAATCTCACCTCGCGCTACGCGCTTGGCCTTCATACCTCCCTACAGTTTTATATAGAGCTTCTGAACTCAGAAGCGAAATGTCTACTACTTTAATTTGATGAGTGTGAATTCCCTCTTGTTAAAGCTTCTCCGGCTTTAACGAATACATTCTCTTCGCGTGTCTCGTGCTGCGCACTCGATCAAAGTTAATCCAAAGCGGTAGAGAAGTTTTGTTGCCTGATTTTTTCCACATGTTGTGTAGTTTTTCTAGAAATTCAATTTTTAATTTTATTTTTTACGATTAAAACAAAAATACGCGTCCAAAAGGAAAAATTATAACAAATTTACATATATTCTTTTGGGGTGAATAACTGTTCTCTATCACATAAAACCAATACCTTCTCATTATGATGAGAATGTAAAAATGTGTTTATCACGTTTCATTTGCTTGTCCTTATTTATCTGACTTGGGACAAGGAGTTTCAGAAAATGATTATAGTTTTTATTTCAGGGCAGGAAGTTTCAGTGAAGAAGTTTAATTTCACTTGTAACAGGGAATTTTTCACATGGAACGGCAATTTTTAAAACTAATTATAATTCGGATTCAGAAAAGAGAGATTTTTTAAAATGGTTCCTCCAATCCAAAATTCGTCGCGATTTAAAGTTCCCTCTTCTTAATTTTAATTATTGAAATGCTTCAAGCAGTCTTTAGAGTAGAAGTAGTATTTCGAGGAAGAAATATTTCTGAATTATGATAAAAAGCTTTTTTACATTGTTCATTGCAAAATCATCCATTTTGAGTTTAAAAATTAACTACTTGTTTGGAATTTAAACTTATATGTTGAAAATCAAATATTCTTATTAAAGTTGCATTATTTCAATTCAAAATTCACCTCTGTTTGAAATTGTAATTACATTGTTAAAAATCAATTCATCTTTTTTGGTGAAAATTCAAGTATTTAGTTGAACATTGATTTCTCAATTTGGGAATCAAAAAATGTTTTTGAGAATGAACTTCGTGGAAAATTTGCCTTTTCTATAGAAAATTAATCTTTGTGGTGAAAAATTCATCTTTTTGCTTAAAATACATCTATTTATCTGAAAATTCATCTTCATACCTGAAAATTTATCAGTCTGGTTGAAAATCAATTACTTCAACTGAAAATTCAAATGTTTGATTTTTAGTGAAAAATTGATCTTTTCTAGTTCAAAATTCGACATTTCGGTGAAAATTCGTCTTGTTGAATTAAAGATTCAGTTATATCGTTCAAACTTCCTATATTTTGTTGAAAAATCGATTTTTTGTAGAAAATTATATTTAAAATTCTCCTTTACGGTTAACAATTTAAGTTATACAGTCAAACATTTTTCATTTTAGTCGAACTTTCATCATTTTGTTTGAAAATTTCATTTTTATGTTCGAACTTCAATCATTCTGTTGTAAAATTGTATTTTTTGTTTGAAAATTATTTTTTGGTCAAAAATCGAACTTTTTTAGTTAAATGTTCATCATTTCTGTTAAACTTCCGTCTTTCTGGTTTAAAATTCAACTACTTCAGTTAACAATTTACAATTTTCATTGATTCTTCGTCATTTTGTGCATAAATGTAATAATTCGTTTGACAGTTTTTTTGTTTGTTGAAAGATAGTTTTTTTTGGATATAAGTGGTTTTGTTAGCTGAAAATTGAACTTTTTCCAATTGAAAATTTCATAGTTTCTTTTAAGGGGCGAGGCGGGCAGATTTTATTTAGTACGAAACACTTATGCTTGGTTTGAAATTGGTATTTTAAACTAAAAATGGTACTGTTCCATTTTTGGTTGAAAATGATTATTTTTTTACTTTGAAATTCAACTGCAGGGAAGTACAAAGGCCGAGCGCTGAGGTACAGTTCTGCTTCAAAGAAAAGTTACAGACATCCAAAGGATAACAAAATCTCGAAAGTTAGAGGGAAATGAGGACGAAGAACGCAGATCAATATTCGAACTTGCTCATAATTTCTGCAATTCCAATTAAGCGGCCAGGAAATCAGTCCGGTTATTTAATAGTCACACCTGGTATTGCGTATCAAGCGTGAAGTTGGCGTTTCCCATGAGAGTGAAGATTGACGCACTCTCGGGTGTTTCCGGTGTTCTGCTTATTAAATGATTTTTTTGTCCACAACCTGCATCTGAAGTTTCAAGCTACTTTGCGCATACTCCACATTAGGGTGGCCCAAAAATGCAGTAGAAAATTTTTTTTCGAATTTTTATGCAAAACGCCCGGAGATTTGTTCGAATCCACGGAGAAATAAACGCATTTTTTTTCTTTTGAAAATAAATATTTAGAGGTGGCGCAAGCCCCATGAAGTTTAACACGTAATTCCCATAAGAAAAAAAACGTTTTTGTAAATTCCATTCAGAATTCTCTATATTAGGTGAATCGAGTTCGGAATTCACCATTTCTCTTCAAAATTAGTCACAGAATGCGTTTAAAATATTACTTTTCAAATATCTTCCCCATAAGTGAAAAATGGGTTTTTCGAGTATTTGCGCTAATTATGATTTTCATGCGATTTTTTAACGCAGATTGTTTCAAATACATAAAATAATACTTTATACTGATAGTTGCACGTTTGTTTAAATTTGTTAAACAATTTATGATTGTTTTTAGCAACTTTCTCTGAGGAAATATTTCAGAAAGTCAAGCTTTTTTTCTACAATTTTCAACTCTTTGTCCACTTTTCACTTGAAGTAAGTGATTATTTTATTTAATTTAGCAATATTAATTGAATAAACAATTTTCAAATGTTTATAGCTATCTTCTTCTAGATTACTACTACATAGTTGCGTTTTTTTTCTGAAACTTTTACTTTTTATCACTTTTCAGTTTAATTGAAGTATTAATGGATTCATGTTAAAAGGATCATTGTTTGAACAATTTATTATCTTTGCAAATAATATTTTCTTTGCCTCATAATAGTAACTTGGGAGGTTTTCTGAAATTTTTAGTTTTTCGACCACTTTTTACTTGAACTCTGTTAATATTGAATTTAATTTAACAAAAATAATTGTTTAGACAAATTAGTGTTAATGGCTTTCTTCTCTTAGATTAGTGCTGAAATAGTATTGTATTGTTCAGGGTAAATTATTTTTTGTTCTTTTTCCAATGTTCAAAAAAGAGTCAATTAAAACGAAAAAGCTGAATTCATTCAGTGAATTTTGAATTTCGAATTTTCTACTAAAATTATGGACCTTTAACTCAAAAATTGAATTGTTAAGAAAGCAGTTCAACTTTCAACCGAAGAGTTGAATTTTCGACCTAAATTTTTGAATTTTGAATCGGAAATATATTGGTTGATATTTCAATCAGAAAATTTTTTTTTAATAAAGAACAATCTAATTCAATCTAATTGAATTTCATTCAAATTCCATTCAGTGCAAGGTTAAACATTTCAGAAAAAATTTAAATAAGCATGTTTGTTAACTCACATTAATTATTACCTTACTAAGTGAAAAGTGCACAAAAAGCTTAAGAATTTAGAAAAAATCGCAACTTTTTAGCACTTATCTAAGAGAAGAAAGCCATAAACAATAATAATTTGCTTTAACAATTTTTTTTTTTAATTAAATAAATATCACCTCTCTCCAAGTAAAAAGTGGGCAAAAAGTTAAAAATTTCAGAAAAAACCGCAAGTTTCTATCATTAGGCAAAGAAAATATTATTAGCAGTGATAATGAGTTGCCTAAACAATTATTTTTTTTACATGAATCAATTATCACTTCAATCTAATTGAAAAGTGATAAAAAGTAAAAAATTTCAGGAAAAACCCGCAACTAGGTAGTAATAATCTAGAAGAAGATAGCTATAAACATTCACAATTTGTTTAAACAATTATTTTTGCTAAATTTTATCAAATAATTACTAACTTTAAGTGAAGAGTGGACTAAAAGTTGAAAATTTCAGAAAAAACAACAACCTTGTAGCATTATTCTAAGGGGATATTGTGATAAATAATAAGCAATTGTTTGAACAATTACTTATGTTAACTTTGATTGATCATTACCTCGCTTCAACTGAAACGTTGAAAATGAGTTGAAAAATTCGGAAAATCCTGTATTTTCTAACCCTTTTCTAAGGGAAAGTTGCTAAAAACAGTAATAAACTGTTTAAAAAATTTAAATAAACATATAATATATGGGGGTTTTGCGGGACCCTATATAACAGACTTTTATGGGTGATAATTGAAGAGTAATATTTTATTCGCATTCTGTGACTAATTTTAAAGAGAAATGGTGAATTTCGAACTCGATTCACCTTATATTGAGAATTCTGAATAAAATTTACAAAAACGGCTTTTTTTCTTATGGGAAATACGTGTTGAACTTCATCGGGCTTGCGCCACCTCTGAATATATATTTAAAAAAATGCGTTAATTTTTTTATGGATTCGAACGAATTTCCGGGCGTTTTTCACAAAAAGTCCTCCACCCTATTCCTTTCGGTGGAGGTTGAAAAAAAATGTTTCTTGGCATTGGTCGAGATACTATCAATCCTAAACTGAATAAACCAAAGCTGAATGGATTTGAGAAAAGAGCAAAGTATATTTTATTTCAAAGAAATAAAAGCATCACTTAAAAATAAATATCCTCTTTCAATGAAGGATCAGCAATTCTAACCATTTTTTTAGGGTAAAAAGTCAAGGGATTTGCGGGAAAGGATCAGCAGCAACTGCAGAATTTGAAATACCTAAATGTCGATACGGAAGAGGATTTACAACTTTAAGTTTAAGATACGATCCTACTCTACTGGGTGGTTCCAAATATCCTCTGTTTCTCAGATATTTCTTCTCAACATATTTTGATTCAGACAGAAATTGAAACAAAAATTTCGTAGATTTTCTTCTGGAGCTTTCTCAATACATTGAATTTTGGATCATCAAAGTTAAATGATCCAAATCTATCTATAAAATCTCCACATTTTGCTGAAAGTTTGAATCGGAAATCTTAAAACCACCCTGTGGATAAGATTCCGGGCCGAGATACGAAAACCCATGAAATTTATCGAGTTTATGGGGTGGCGGAAGTTAAGCCGTTACACCTTCGAGGTCGTAGTGGGCGACGGCTTTTCGTGAAAACGGTGAATTCAGAGGAATAAGATTTCCCGGAGGAGCTGTGGCCCAGATGAATGTCGACTTGTCGACTCTAATGCAAAAAGACCAGTACTCTGTGCTTGAACCGCTCTATAAAGTGTTCCACGCCGAGCGAGATGCAATTGCGACGAATTTGTCCTCAGGATTCAGTTTCTCGGAAGCTGCTGGAGAGAAACTGTGAATCTGAAATAGAGTCGCTTTGTTGAGAGATTTTAGCGACTTAACCCTTGATCCACTAAATCTAAACAGTAAATAACAGCGCCTTTTCAATTTAAGAGAAACAAGCAACCCTGACTTTTATCGAGTGGGAGCTTTTATCACCAACTTTTCAAAGTACCGACTTTATAACTTAAGGGGAACGAAAGAGTTTACTCCAAACAAAATCTTGGGGAACATTTCTTCCTGATTCTTTTTTTTTGAAAACTCGTATCTTTCGACCCTAATGGAGGCTCGTATAGACTTCTTTTTTCCAAATATTGCATTTTTATAGTTTTTGTTTCAATTTAAAATCAAGTAATTCTTGCGCCTGAAAATCGACACCACCTTGCATGCTGGACAGCGGTCATTGGCGTGCACTGCCATGCCCGCCTCGAGTATCCTCGGCAAATGCAACGGGTAACGTCTATGCCGACCCTTAACCGTTGGTAATGCAAATTCCGTAACTGGGAGTGTTACCATGATTCGTATTATTGAAAAGAAAAACATGAATTTTTTAATAATCAAAAAGCAAACAGTTCAATTTTCAACTGAATGGACGAATATGAAAAAGACAGTTTCATTTTCAACCGAATCGTGGAACTTTGGAGTCAAAGAAGATAATTTTGTGAAAGACATTAGGATTTTTAGTCCATTATGTAGTAAAGAGTTGCAGTTTCTACGAAAAATATTAAAGTTGATATTTTATCTGTCACAGCATTCAAAATTTAAAATAAGAATTCGTTACTTAACGTAATGATCGACCCCTCCACCAAGAAGATTAATTTTCAACAAAACTTTTGAATTCTAAAAAACTATATTCAAAACTAAAATGGACGATTTTTTCGCTAAAGAGTTGCATATCCAACCAGGTAAGGTTATCCAGCTGAAAAATAAAACAAATCGCAACCATATTGTTATGAATTTTCAAGCAAAAAAGGAAAATTTAATCGAAAACATTTCTATTTTCGACAAAAATAATAGAATGTATATGTATACGAAATATCATTTACTCCATTAATGATCGGAAGTTTATCGTCATTTTTTATTCAATAATTTGATTAAAAATACTTGTATTTTGTTAGAAATTCTTCTCTTCCTCTGTTCTAGATTAATCCTCCCAATCGAAAATGTCAATACTTTGGCACAAGTTAAATTTTATTCTTTTTGCCAATTTAATTATTCCGTATTATGTAGAAAATTCATGTTTTTTTGTTAAAATATACTATTTTAACTGTTTGGTTGGAAATTTTATTATTCTTGTCGAAAATAGAAATGTTTTAGATAAAATTTGCCTTTTTTGCTTAAAAATTCATAACAATATGGTTGCGATTTGTTTCATTTTTTAGCTGGATAATCTTATCTGGTTGAAGATGCAACTCTTCAGCGAAAAAATCGTCCATTTTAGTTTCAAAATTAGTTTTTTAGAATTAAAAAAATTCGTTAAAAATTATTCTTTTTGGTGAAGGAGTCAATTATTATGTTAAAAATTTTTCTTTTCTAATAGAATTCAACTGTGCTTGATTCAATATCAAAACATTTTTTTGTTTGAAATTACAACCATTATATTTTTCTTACAATTAGACGATTCATCTCTCTATAGTTCGATTAAACGGATTTTCATTCTAGATTTTGAATGTTGTCTTTGGATGAAATATCAACTTTGATATCTCGAGTCGCCATAGACGTTACTCGTTGCATTTATCAAGGATACTCGAGGCTGACATGGCTGTGCACTCCAATGACCGCTATTTAGCATGCAAGGCGGTGCCGGTTTTCAGGCGCAAAAATTACTTGATTTTAAATTTAAACAAAGAAAAACAACAACGCAATATTTGGAAAAAGGAGGTCCATACGAACCTCCTTTAGGGCCTAACGATGAGGTGGGACAAATATTACAACAAACATTTCATCAGTGTAAGAAAATCATGGTTTTGCGTAAGCCTATCCTTGACGAAGTACCTTAAGGAGCGGATCTGTTGACAGACCGGGTGTAAAGTAGCGTATTTCGTCTGGGAACTAAGATATCTGGTGCGGAAGGATACCTTGTGCAAAGTTTACTCGCACGAAAAGGTTTACTTGTGGTGCAGGTTTGATAATAGTATATCGTGCACAATGGCAGCAAATTGGTGTCTAGCGATTGAGGTTAGTTTTAAGGGGTAAGTACTGCGCATAACAGCTGTGAGAGCGTGCAAGTGGGGTGAGGAAAGAAATGCGCATGCGCATACTCCGTCAAAGTGAATTTTTTCGGCCGGGGCTGGTAAAGTATTTTACCACTAACAAAGACCTACTTTGCTGCTCGATAGCAAGCAGACAACGCAAGGGAACCATACTCGTATCACTTGAAAAGAATTTTGATACAGTTATTGGTAAAAAATAATGTGTTTTCTATCAGAATGAAATTGAACAAAAGTTACAGTAAGGTCAAGATTATTTTTTGAGTTCGAATTGGAGTATAAGTGGACCATGCCTTAAATATCTTGAATTTAGACTAAAAATTAGAGAAGTAAGACCGAGTATGTGAGGTTTCTGAAATGGACGAAAGTGAGGGAGAAAAAGTAACGACTTGGAGCGAAACGCGGTTTTCAACAAACCATTTTGCTTCCTTTTTTCAAGACGTAAGCATATTTCGATGTTGGTAATCCCTCAGGAATCTCTGAAAGATATCCAGAAATATAAGAAGAAAGTATGAGATGGAGTGGAACGTATTTGTCAGTACGCAAAGCTAGCCTTTACTCAGCTTGACGGATACAGACGAATGGGATGACGAACTTGAAAAAAGAGGATAAAGAGACATTTCTTACGAAATAAAAAGGAAAATGTATAGGAAGTGAGACAATGCGACAAATGTGAGGAGCACACGTGAGAGACTCCGGTCCCGGTCTTTAACCCCAGGAGGTAGAAGGTACAGTGGTACTCAAATTTTGGTTTCAATGTTCTCTTGGGTAATAAATTTATGTCAAGAATTCGGAGTGACAACTGGACAAAGACTATAAATGAAATTTTGATAGATGATTAATTGTAGGTTATGGAAGGCTTCGTAACATAAATTTTTTTTTCGGTAGAAAGACAGTTTTCGATCTTTTTGTTCAAACCCAATGATTTTAACTGTCCATGTACAAATATGGAAACCATTCTGGTTTGGACAAGAAGATCAAAGACTGTCATTCCATCGACAAAAACTATATTATCATCCGAGTCGACAACCTCAAATCATAATTTCTTGAATAATAAAATTTTGATAAAATTATAGAAGCATGTGATAATCAAAAGTCTTGCACGAAAAGTGTAGCAAAGTTTATACATTTTTTTTGCGCGGAAGAGAGGCAAAACAAAATTGTTTTTCCGCTTCCGATTTGATGAATTTGAAAACGTTCTTACTTTTTATAAAACGTGTAAATTGATATATAAGAAGCTTTCAAATTACGAGAATAGCAACAGGATGAAAACCAAAAATAAATTTATTTGTAATCCTAATGATGGAAAATTCAGCTAACAATAGAATTATGCTGTGATTATTGATAATGTGTCCAGAGGGTGAAGATATTTTGAAACATTCTTTTTTTTCTATTCTCGGGAAAAGAACCCAAATGATGATTATCCAATTGTCATCCTCAAACTTTCAAATTTAATTTTCTCAATTCATCTTTTGATGCCTTCAAATCTTTTTGAATATTTGAAACTAAAGCCTATTGACCCAAATTTCATGAATTGTTATTAAGATTGGATTGCGAGATTCGAGTGGATTTTTTTTCGGAATGGACTTCTAGAACAGAATTTTATGGTTAGTACAACTGCACCTGTAGAAATCTTGATGAGGTATTGTTGGGACCCTGATGGGATTTCCCTATTATTGTTGAGGCCCCTAATAACTCTCAATTGACGTTGACCGTTTGCAGGCCTTTTTGATGAATAAATATCATTCTTGATTTTTTGATTCACGAAATCATTCCTGTGTAGCACGATAAATTTTTGAATGCAAAAGTTACTTGCTCCGTTCGTTCTGAGGAGGAGGCATTCAGTTCTAGGTTTTCCTTTCCTACAGATAAATACATTCCCTTTGGGGGGGGTGGGGATAGTCAACATATCTAATTTTACGTCCTTTATAACAATTCGATTAACTGGAAGTAGTAGATTTCTCCCGTATCAGAGATGATTTTACACAATGAAAACAACAAAACCTTTGCTCGTATTCAATAATCAATGAAAGCATGTTACGCTAGGGGACGTTCATCCGCCATGATCAGCCCTATCCGACTTCTTTAAATATTTCCGTAAATATATAACTACCTCTCAATGGGTTCGAAAAATTCCGACAGACGGCGCGTCGGCGCATCGGCCCTGGCTTAACGCAGATAGAAAACTAAAAATGTCACGTGTTGGACTTGAGCTCTTATGTCATAATTGCCGTAATAATATTATTAATTAAAATTGTGTATACATAAGATCGACCCATGGACTATACTCCCCAGCTGAAATTTCATATAATCTATTGAGTTATATCCCTGAAAACTCTACGAAAACCTGATTTCATTTCAACAAAAATAATAATCAATTATATTATGCTTCATATTTCGAGTGTCAAAATACGCATTGTTTGGCAAATTTTCTCGTTTTTAGGGAAAAGAATCATTTTACCTTACTTGTTCCTCATTTCTCTCCAAGAATTTAGCATACGGTATACTATATGTAATACAGTATTATATTAAAAGAAGTTACTGATTACAGAAAAATGTAACACAAGTAAGTAACAAAATATTATTATTTTCTTTGAGAATAAGATTGAAAGTTTCAAAAAAATTATGCACGATGATTGAAAAGTAAACAGGATAATTGTAAGGATGGAAAAAAAATATGTATTACCAAAACATTGAAGAATAAAAACAACAAAAACTTCCTTTAAAAGGCTAAAGTTAGATAGCAGACCCTCAAGTCATATGAGATTGTTCTTTGTATTCTTTCAAATTTTAGTAGTAGCGGAAATTTGTTCATGTTGTAGATTTGTGATTTAAAATCAGTTCATATTTTGGACATTTTTATAAAATCATTCAATTCCGAAGGATTCTAATTGGAAATCTCTCCATTTAAACTGATGTAAATTGCAGTGACTTTTTCTTGTTAGGGAATTCGTCTAATTAATGTGAATATATAATTATATTTTTGAAAATGTGACAAAAATATAAAATTACAGAATTTTAGATGCTTTGGCCTTGAAAAAGTTAGTCAGGTTTCCAATTCAAGAGTGTCAAATTTTAGTTACTTCGAATTGGAAATCAATTGAATTCCGAAGTTTTCTACTTTATATTCTCCAATTTTTAAGGTTTTGGATTAAACATAATAAAATTTAAATTCCTTTGTGTTTCAATTAATCCAGTTTACTACATTCTAATGCGGGAATATTCAATTTTTTCCTAATAGAAATCGTCCAAATTTCAAAGTTGATTTTCATATTTTTTATTTGAGAACTGATTTTTTCTAAATTTCAAATTATTCAATTTCCTATGCTTTTGTTAAGAAAAAATACAAGATTTATTACTTCTTATTTATTTCTAGACATTGAAGGTACTATATTAGAAAGGTTTTCTTATCTGAAATTGTGTAGTTCGGAATATTGTTGCAAATAGGATATCATTTTTCCTGTTTTAATTTATTGACAACAAGTCTGATTCCCAAATATTAATTATACGATTTAATGTTTCCTGCTGCGAATATAGCTTCAAAATGTGATATCTTCAATTGAAAGTCATTCTCAAATGTGATTTTACCGTCTAAATACATTGTTTCGAGTTTAAAATGCCATAAATAATGTATTTAAGCAATCAAAGATTACTTTTGTTATTTATTAATAATGGTAAGTTTCTGGAAAAAATTGAATGCATGATGTGGTTTTTATTACACGTTTAAAAATAAATATATTTTGCATATACTCACATCCTGTGAATATAATGTTCCTATCTGTAAATTCCAAAATCCAATATATATGGAGTACAGAATATTAGTAAAAATATTAGAAGAATATCTTAATATATTATCATTATGAAAATAAATTTCAAGAATATTAGCGAATATTATCAACTATTAATTATAAATATTTTCATTATTATTCTTATCACTTATTTCATTTATTTACAAACTTTATTTGTAGGTGATTAATTTTTTCTATTTATCGCGTTATTAATTCAATGTATATGGAAATCTATATATGTGCTCAAATTTTTTTTCTCTGTCCCTATCAGTATTTTTGGTGAGATGTTTTTCCTCTAAAAATATGATTAAATGTCTGTTATTTTGAACATTATCCTTTTATTAAAAATATCATTTCGTAAATTATTTAACCAATTTCGGATATGAGAAAATGTTAAAGCAGGGCCGATGCGCCGACGCGCTCTCTGTCGGAATTTTTCGGCCCCAATGGAATCCAGTAATATATTTACGGATGCTTGCCATGCAAAAGCTTAGGAGTCAGATAAGGCTGGCCATGATGCAAAATTAGGTTAGATACTTGCGAACTTATGATAGAGTAGGTTTGCACTCAATGGCTGGAGATGGAATGCAATTCAAGGAGGATAACCAATGAAAACTGAATCACGTGATCAGTGGCTATTCGCGCGCAATTTGAATTTGTCTCTTTAAAAATTTGTCTGTTCTATAAAGGCCGCCCTCCTAAGGAAAAGATATTGAGGCCTCTTACAAAGCTCAAATATTAATAGGGTCTATTATGGCAATTTCTACACGGGTGCTCGTAGGTTAGATTCCTGAATTATCAGCTAAAACGATCAATACCGGTTTCATACAATCGATAATTATATTCAAATGCATAGTAAAATCGCAAGCATTTCTAATATTGTGATTTTTCAAAAAGTAATTAGCACACTTTGAGACGTAGATAGTTAAAAATTTGGAATGTATTCAGTTTCTGGGTTTGATAATTCCTCTATTACCTTGCCTATGAAGATGGCAATTCACAATTATTCCCAATTTTTAGAGCATCCTGACTTTTTGGATCAAGTTCCAAACTTTTGTCAAGCATTCGATATCCATTATGATAGTACATTATTTACAAATACCAGTTTCAAAGTTGTGTGAGAAAATGGAAGTCTTACTGTCTACAAGTCAAAATTTGGGTTTACTGTGAATATAAGATTCGAAAATTTGAGCGAAGAAGCTGTAATTTCGAAGCTTCAGTGCGCCTTTGATCATTCGTTACTTCCTCTTTTTTTCCTTTTCTCTTATTTTCTCAAGTTAAAAATATGACTCCGAACTCGACCGTGAGTTAGGTTTTGGTACAATGACATTACTGCACTAATGGCTCTGCAAAAAACGTATAACAAGTAATAAGAACGTGCAGAAGTTGACTTTGACGTGTACAGGTTCGTAAATGCAGAAAAACGAAGAGTCACATTAAAAATAATTTCAATTATTCTCTGCACAACTCCTAAATTAGAATCGACGCAACTTATTCTGTTAAAAAAGTGGACGTGTCACTAGACACGTCTACTTTTTTACTTCTATTACGAAACGATAATAAAAAATATCACAAATCGTGAAAATAGTCTTATTTTTGCGATTCAAACTTTGTTGTAAAGCTAAGTACAATAATATACCAAATGTGTGAAAAATTGGAGGCAAGTTTTGCAAAATGCAAAAACCGGGATTCGCGTGAAATCTATAGGTCGTAAACGATGCTTGTAAAAATTTTAACCAGTGTCATATATCTCTCCATAGACTTCCAATGCTAGCGCATTGATCAGGCAAGATATCATATGTCAATGCTAGTGAGAGTATACTAGGATCGTAAACGCTTCTCTTTCATGTCGCAATAGGTTGTAAACGATGATCGTAAAAATTTCAACCGGTGTCATATTCTAAAGTCAATAACGCTTTTCAGCGTTACAGTAGCCAGATACTTTTTGTGGATTAGGTCTCTATCCTCGTATAAGGAGCTTCGTTCCAAAATTAATTTCAATATCCAAACTTCCTTTCTCTAACGAGGGAAAATTCATTTGATGCAAATACTACCCGTCACATTAAAACATGAGATATCCTGATTTACGGACATATAATCCGCTCTCGTGATTTTTGCCTTCGTTCTCTGACATCCTCTTATCCGATTTTTTCTCGTCAATAACCTCAACCCTCCGTTGACTCTGAGGGATTGAAGTAGGAGCAAAAGAAGAAAAAGAGTAAGAAGAGAGAGGTTGGAAAAGGGGGAAAAAAAGATTATAGGAGAGTTTCACGTATCGACGGTGCATTCAGTGCCAAGTCCTTCAGATGCATTTGCATTTACCCCTGCGTATATCCTGTATTCTTATCAGGTATTCCGTACACGTAAATGCACATATGTACATACCTTGTACCCAGACCTCAACACGTGGGTGATTTCAAACAAGACGACGCGGGTCAGGTAGCGCGAACTCCTGCATCGTGCAACGAAGGGTATGCCGGCGCTAAAATTCAGTTCCGTCGCGATTGCTGAAGCGCTAACTAGCATCAGATATTGCTCCGATCGATTTTTCAAAATGGCTTTTATTTTTGGTGTGCTTTTTCTACGTTTATTTGTTCGATTCCAACCGCTTGAACTCTTTCCAGAGTGTTTTGCACACCGCCAGTTGAATACGGAGTTTCAGTGTGAGGGGTAATTAATATTCAATAGGTGATGAAAAAAATTCGCATTTAGGGGAACAAATTTTTTATTTTTTGTCTAGTTACTAAATTAGTTATACTAGTGAAACGCTGACGGTCCGAATATACACTGGTCCCTACACTCATTCGTTCAGTTCCCACTACGCAGTACGCAACCCCGAAACGTGCGACGTACGTAATTATTGAGGGTCGTTCATAAACTACGTTACCAATTCTTGGATATTTTTAATATCCCCCTTCCCCTTCCCCTGGTTAACAACCGTAGTTTATTCCTTCATACCCTTAATTCTTTGTTTTTTATACTATGATATCTATCATAATATGTTAATTTTAAATCCAGAGAGACTAATTTATAACAAAACAATTGAATTAAGGACCAAGAACAAGGTGTACACCAAAATATTATAAGCCAACACGACAAATTTTTCACAAAAATCTCATTTTCTACCAAGAAAGATTACTTTTCTACCATAAAACATAAATTCTCAGTTGGAGAATTTCTGATAAAAAAATTCGGATTTTCCACCAAAAAAAAATGACTTCTACACAGTAGCTTGGGATTAAAAAAAAACTTCCAACGGAACACTTGCATTCTTGACCTTTTAGATCAATTTTTTAGCTACAAAAAACACAAACACAAATATGAATTTTTAACGAAATACATGAATTTTCAAATAAGCCGGTAAATTTCGGATCAAAAACATGAGTTTTCTATCAAGAAGATGAATGATCTACCAGATTTGACGCATTTACAACAATAAACATTTGAAAGTTAAGTACGACTTCTCAACAAAACACATACATTATTTAGCTAAAAATACGAATTTTTAACAATGAATTCTCTTGTCGACAAACAAAAATGACTTTTCAACATTAATGATGAGTCTTGATAGTTTCGTTTCCAACAAAATAATTATACCAATCTTGAAATATATTATTCTCAACTAACTACCTGAATTTCCAATCTCCAAAGAAAGATTTTCAACTGAAAATACATTTTTTAATCAAGAATAGAATACTCAGATCACTCAACAAAATTACTTTCTAATAAAAAATAAAAAAAATTTAACCAATTAATTTCAACGACAGTTGCAGAATTGTAAACAAAATAGTTAAATCCCAAGTGGAGTAGATAATAATCAACAAGAAAGATGATTTTTGACAGAAAAGATAAGTTCGCAACGGAGTACACTTAGAAAAATGTTTGCTTGATTCAAACAAACGTTTGTTTGATCCTGTATCGAAGATATTATTTTTTTTCATTAGAAAAAATTTTCTTTCAGTCAAACAATAGTGTAATCAAATCAAATTAATTTTGTTTGAATCAAACAATTATTCTATTGAATCAATCGAATATTTGTTCTATCCTATATCAAAGAGAGAATTCGTTTGATTGAAACAAACATTTTTCTGGGTGTAGTTGGATCCCTTACTAAAAGGATGAAGCATGAATTTCCAAACGAACAATTGCATTCAAACTACAGTAATTAATTTTCTGACAAGAAGATTTATATTCTGGAAACAAATAAATTTGATCAAGAACATAATTTTTAACAAAGAAATGAATTGTTTACCGAATGTAATACTTTCGAAAATACGATAGTTAAATTTTCAGGAAATTGTTAATTTTTCGACCGAGTTGTTGACTTTCCAGGCCAAAAATAAGAATTTCTTATCAAAACTTCTATTTTCAAGTGAAAAAAATGAGTTCTCAATGAAAACTCTAATAGTTGATAATTCAACCAAAAGATTTCTGAATTTGAAATTTGAAACATCAAGAATAGACGAAAAAGGACTAATTTTGAACAAAATAGTTGAATTTTCAATCTTAGAGGAATTTCTTCGGAATTTCAACTGATAAGCTCAAAAAACTAAAAAAAAAAAAAGAGTTTTCGTCGTATAACTGAAGTTAAGCAGCGATGGGCCCGTTTAGTACTTGGGTGGGTGCCTGCTTCAGAAAACAGTTAAGATGAACTACCAATCAAATACATGTGTTTTCAACAAGCATACATATTTTCAGCCAAATAGTTGATTTTGCGAATGAAAGAAATTAATTTTCAAACTTTTTAGTTGAATATCGAACCCTTCAGTTGCTGGAGTTTCGCGTTAGAAGCTCGTGGTTCCCACACGCACAAGTTTTTGCGATTACTTGGTTGAAGCATCAATCGTAACGTCTTTTTTAGTAATTTTTAGACCCACCCTTCCCTTTTCCTTTATCTTTCTATGATTGATAGTCTCAATACTTTCAGGTTATTTGTTAATTTAATATTTATACTTTCTGATATAAAGTTTGAATTTTGAATATTCTTTTTGTATCATCTATGGTTAACTCCTAAATGATAAATTTTAATGAACTCTAATTTGTATACAGTTTGAAAATTGATCAACAAATTTTTAAATATCATGGAAATAGTATTTAATCCTCAACCTTTTAAGTAACAGGAATTTTCAATTGAAGAGTGAAAACACCCTTTACTAACACTGTTCAGGTTTAAAATTTTCTATCAAAGACTTTTTCTAATTTCTTAATTTTATGCGTAGGAAGTTGAAATTAGTTACACTGATCAGTTTTAATTTTTCTTCGGAACAGGTTGAAAGATTTATAGGTAACAGTGCCTTCCACTTCCAATCATGTTCTTTAACTTTGAAATCTTGACTTCAAATATATTACTATTTTATATTAAGTGAGTGAAATTGTAGTATACAACAGGAACAAAAAATAAATATATTGAATAAAGAATATCAATCTCGGCTAAAGAATTGATTGCCATTAATGTCTAAAAAATAAATAATTTAGGAAGGAAAAGACATAGGCTACACAAATTTTGAAAGAGAAAGATTTAAATTGCGCGCGAATAGACACTGATCACGAGATTCAGTTTCCATTGGTTGTCCCCCTTGAATTGCGCTCCATCTTTGACCAGTAGGAACGCTCCTTCTCTATCGCAAGTTCGCAAGCATCTAACTTAATCTTGCATCATAGCGTCTTCACATCTCCTAGCGTAACATACTTGCATTGAGTATTGAATATAAGAAAAGGTTTTCTTGTATTTTAATAGTGTCCGTGCTTGAATTATTCCATTTTGTAAAATCATCTCTGATACGGAAGAAATCTATGACTTTCGGTTAGTTGAATTTGTTAAAAGGGGACCGACAATTTAATATGTTGACTGTACACCTTCAAAATGGATTACATTCAACCGCTGCAACGGGAAACCAAAAACTAAATTCATGCCTTCTCTTCAAAACGAACAGAACAATTAGCTTTCGCATTCGAAAATTTATCGAGCTTATACTGGACTTCTTTTGTGAACAATAAAACCAAAAACGGTTTTTATTTGTAAAAAATGCCGACGTTAATTGGAAATCAAAGGGGATCTTTGTTAGAGACCTCATCAAATTTCCTCTGTCGATCCCCAACAATTTTCTTCGTGCGGACCTTAACAAAAAAAAAACAGAAATTCCATCAGGGCCCTATCGATACACCAACAAATATTCTGCATGAGCAGGTGCAGAATCCCTGTGAAATAAAATTATTAAGATTCAATTGATTCATACTGGAGACTCATTTTTCAATTGTAATTGATCTCATTAGATATGCTGTTCCTCATTTGTAAGAAAAACGCCTAAATTAGTGTTTTTTAATTCGTTTTGAAAAAAGTTAAAGAAAAAACTGCAATGTCTTATCAAATCATTGCACATCCTTGAAAGAACGGTGCTGCCACTTGTGTCTAAGGACATAAGTTCATATTTATGAAATATTTAGCCCCAAGTAACCCGTGAATTTCTGTCGTGCTGTGATTTGTTAGCCGATTCTCTAGCCATACAATGACACAAGTACTGACATGAAAAGCAAGAGTTCCTTGCAAGAATGAGATACGTGTGCGAATCGCCAAGTACGTGCCCAGAAGATTAATGGGCAAGACTAATGCCAGTGCATCAGCGTATTCGTGTACTCGTCAGACACTTGAATACGCTCTTCCACATGAAATGATCGGTTTTACAATGTGCCAAGGAAACTTTAACAGGAAGAAATTAATTCAACGTCAAACTGTCAAAATAGAACAAAGATCAACTGTTCTACAAGTCTACATCCCAGCAAATGTTTCCATTTGAAGATTCGATTCCTCAACGAGATATGCAGTATAATCTGCTCTGCGATTTCAGCGACATGAATGGGAAGAACTTTTTTTATTCGAGAGGACAGCTCCAAAGAAGCCTTACTATGGAGAGAAAATAAGTGTGATTTTTTTCATCGTTTTGAAAAAGGAGGTATGTATATAGGCTCCAGGGGATGTTAAACCTTTTGAAAATGTCAAAAATTTGTGATTTTTTACATGATGGTCTGTATTGTTGCCTGAAAATCACAGAAACTTGGCAGAAAAAGAGAAAAAAGTGGAAAAGTGTAGCACTTTCCGCACTTACCTTATGTAAAGGGCAAAGAACCGTAGAAAGGTCGAAATCTATTTCATTTTCTTAAAAAGTTGCATTTTTAATTGATGTGTGTGGTTTTCAATTTTTCTGCACTTTTTCATTTCTTTCTACCTTTTGTGGCAAGTTTTCATGATTTCGAAGTCATAATAAAATGTCTCGTATATATCAGATGAGAAATCACGCAACTTCAACGCGTAGGAGTTCGTTAACAATCCTGGAAGTCTGAACATCCTTGTCGGAAAATTCTCTAAAAAGCCGGCGTTTTTTTTCACCAAATTAAAGCTTTTTTGGCGTGTCTCGTCGTATCGAAAAATTCGTTCTTGATATCAGCAACCCTCATGAATATTATTTAAAAATAGATCAAGATTTTTTATTTTCATTATTTTTATTTTTAAAAAGTATTACATCCTCAAACCTATTTCCAAAACTCTTTTAGACATTAATCTGCGAAAGTGTTCGTCTTCTGAAACAAAAACAGGTGTTTGGAATCTTTATTTCAACACACATTTGTAAATTTTCATGCTTCATTCTCCTTTCTGAAGTTTTCTTTCGTTTGAACATATTTCCACCTGCGTTATGGGACTTTACGTGTGTTCTGGATACAGAAGGGTGGAAACTGTAGAAAGTTAGACATGAGGAAAATACTGCAATGAGGGCGAGAAGCAGAACTCTTTGAACCCTCTCTCAGTACTCTCTGTATTCTCTATCTTGCTCATTCGCCTTTCCTGTACTTTTACTTCCTCCCTCATCTCGTACTCTCTTTTTTTCTCTCCCGCTTGTTTTCCTCGCAAAGCTCGGTTTTACAACTACCGTTGTGGCGCATTTCCATTATCGAATTCGAGGTGGCAGTTGGTAACAGCAGGTCGTCTAGTTACGGTTGCTTATTCTTCACAATTCCAGAATTTTCAGCTTATTTCCCTCAATTTGACGTATTTTATCATCATTATCACCCGCGAGTCATGTTTTGCGTGAAGCTTGTTCGCGACGAAAATTTGGAGACCTACAGATATTCCCCTGTCGGCGGTGAGACAAGAAAATATACTTTGTAGATTTTTTATAGGTGACTTTAGTCTGCTTACATTTTCTGTTATTTATTCATCACTAGTTTGAAATGTTTAATTGAACATTATTCAATTTTGAATCATCAAATTTTGATTGGTTTGATCTTGTATGTTTTGATTTAAAAAGGCAACAATTTGTTTATCGTTTTACAGATTCATTTGGAAAGGGGCTTTGAAAATGAGAAAGCTACTCGAAATAATTGAGTAATTATCTTGGTGAACCTTCATAAATTTAAATTTGGAACTATACCATTTTGAACGTTTACAATAAAAAATATTTGACTGTCAAGAAAATTGCATACCGTATGGCTTTCGACATAAACTAACCTAAGCCAAATTATTTATTCAGGCTTTTACTTCAAAATCTTGAAATCCTACGATATTGTTTCACTTTAAATATGAAATTTTGAACTGTTGGTTACTATGAAATATAATTATTTTCAACCAATAGCTATTGATTAATTTAATGTATCATCAACTAAAGACGATTCTTATTTACAATAAGTTTCTGAATTGTAGTTAATAAAATGAATTTCGCTTCCAATTCCTAAGCTTTTATCAAAAGAAAGAAAATATGTAATTTTCAAAAATTGAATCTGAAATTGTAGAATTTCTGCCATTTTGAACTCGAAACAATGAAAAATTCAATCATCCCTGAATCCATAGAAAAATGTTCAATTTTGACGCTTCTTAAATCATGCTCATTCAATTCTGAATTGGAAGAGTTTGAATGCTTATCCAAAAATGATGAAATTTTAATTACTTTCAATATGGAATTTTCATTTGTCAAGCTTTGGATTGAAAAATGTCTAGTTTCAAACATTATGTGAGTTTTTAATTATCTTGACTTTTGAAGATTCCTATTAATAAAAGGTTTAATATCCGAAGTTTTTATTCGGAAATGATAACCTTTAAATTACGTCCTATTTGAAATTCTATTATTATGAAAATTTGAATCCAAATATATTAAAATTCAATATTTTGATAGGAAATTATTCAATTTTCAAAGCTGTGAAATCGAAATTATGCTATTTGGAATTCGAAATATGAATTTTAAAAACTTCAAATAAAAAATTAAATATTCTTGAACGTTTTTATACAAGGATTTGTCCAAAATTTTATAATTCAAAAGTCAAATCAGAAATGTTTATCTTTGACAGATATCTATTCGAATTTATATGATTTCAAATTGAAAGATTCTGAATGCTTATTGTCCTATTTTTAAACTTTGGACTAAAAATGATACGATTTTTAACATTTGATAAATTTTTCATTATTCTTATTTGGTGAGCTTTTCATTAACAAATGTTCCGTTTCAAACACTTTCAACGTCCAATTATATTATTATTTTCAACGCTTTTGATCTGGAATGATAACAATTGGAATCCTTTCCATCTGCAATTGTCCTATTGTCTAAATTATATTGTAAAATTATCAACTTTTGAATGTTTTTCAATTTGAAATTATTCCTATTCAAATTCTTCTCATTCGAATTTGTAATTTCAAAAAATATATCAATCTGAAATGATTGAATTTTAGAAGTTCATTTCTGAAAATCATTTGAATCTTTGTTAATAAATGATTAATTCGGAATTTTTAGATTTTTGCAATTTGTAGTCAGTTTTGTTAGATTTCAAAGTAAACCAATTCAAATTTTCATGGCCATTTACCCAAACTTATTTGAGCGTTTTGAGCTGAAAAGTTTGTTCTTTTTGAACGCTTTATAAATTCGAAATAAGTTGAACCTACTCTATTCTTGTTTCCATCAGAATTGTGATCTGACATTATTCGATTATGAACGCTTTGAATCAGAAATGATATAATTTTAATTCCTATAATTTCAAAATTGCACTCTCTCCAAAAATAATTAGATTCAACTTAAAGTTATTGTAGAAAAAAAGAAATGATAGAACTTCAAATTCTTTTAATTGAAAAGTGTACTTTTTCCCAAATCTTACATTTTTAATTGGATATCGAGTTCTTAATTTTTTCCATGGAACAATTTCCAAAATGTCTTTCTGAACTTCTCATAATTGAAACGAACCAATTCTTAAAAAAAAAAAATAAATAAACAGGAGTAAAGGAACAAAAAAATTCCTGCAAACCAACTTCATGGTGCTTACAAAAAACTGCGAACACATCAAGATTATTATTCGTAATTGAATTAATTACAAAGTATTGCTTTTAATTGCAATGGAATATCATTTCGTTTGACACTTATTTATTTCTAAAGATGGAGTGGGACATTTTAAATCAATAGGAACAAAAAAGCAAAAGCATTTCTGTGAATCACTTTATGGTGCGAATGGAATACAGTAGATGTGAACAATGAAAATGCAAACAATGGAAATGCAAACAATGCAATTGTGAACGTAATCATAAGCTTAACCGCGTACACGTGTAGATCATTATGTATCAATAATAATATAATAATGATAATAATAATAATGGTCTTTCTATGGATTTTTTAATATCTCAAATGACAAGAAGACTCGATAATAACCACATGTCTTTATCGGTCTCCTTAACACGCTTTTATTTTTCCAATATATAATGAAATTTGTTGTAAAAAATTGTTTATTTTGTTGGTGATTCGTATTTTTTGTGGTAAAACTTAGAAGTCTTTCTTTTGAATTCAAGTTTTTCTTCAATAAAGCTAAATTATTTTGTACAAAATTGATTATTTATTTGAAAAAAAGAATATACAAATTTAACGGTTTGCAGAAACGAATTTGCTCTTCACCTTTCTGAAAGACAAAAGTGCAGGAGACTGTGCCCTCCTCAGTGTGTAACTGAACCAATATTGACTCGTTCTTTTCGGGCTTTCCCATGTCAATTCCACTTTTAAATCTTTACATATCAATTTCTTTTTCTCCAGTAGTACAACGATGCTGGAACCAAACGAGTTACGCTTAACCTGCAAGGGACTTTGCTAGATAGTATAATAATAATAATAATAATAATAATAATAATAATAATAATAATAATAATAATAATAATAATAATAATAGTAATAATAATAATAATAATAATAATGAAACTATAACTACAAAAGCCAAAAATATTGATTAAAAAACCGATGAAACTTTTGTTCCTGAACACAAATGAAAACTAATTTTCGTGATTTTTGTGCGTGACCAAAACGCATTCGACAAGATGAAAGCAAGTGTCTGCAAAAAGCTTCGTGCGATAAAAAGATTGGAAAACACATACATAAACTAAAGAAAAGGTAAGAGTTGAATAGATTTTTCAAGAATGATGGGTAGGAATGTTGCTCTTCTATCCAACAGCTGCATTCACCTGCGAAAATATTTTGACAAAAATGAGATGGATTTTAATGTTTTCAGTTCATTGAACCAATGCAGGGTTTAAATCAGTTACAAGTTACCAAGCCCCCGAAGTTCTCGATCAATAATAATAATCTACTCATTCACATCTGGCTCTTGATGTGGTACAGCATCCACTCCACCACCTGCTCTCATGTCTCATGCTATTATCGATTACGAATATTTCCTCTTGCTTTGTTCGCTACATGTGAATTATTAATTTTCTCGATCTAAGTTTCTTTTCTATTTCTCTCGAATTTTCTTCCTTCTCTTCATTTTCTTCCCAACTCGCATTGAGAAAGTTCCTTCGCATAAGTTGAATTTTGCACGTTTTATTTTGTCTCGAAACTCGCTTTACCAGAACACGATCAGAAAAGTCTATTCTTTATTTTCTAAGTGTCTCCAAGTATTTCAACAATACTTGAGAAGATTGTCTTTAGCTAGAGCAAAACTTTCATTTGTCTCAAGACTAGAAACTTCAAAAGCGAAGAAAAAGTTCCTCAGTCAAACCAATCCTAATATTCTGCATTAGAAGACTCAACAGGAAGTTACAATTTTACTTCTTTTAGTGTGACAATATCCATTTTTAGAGCTTAAAAATTTCGAAATTCTAGATTTGAATCTTTCTACTGTATTTCCAAACCTTTCAATTCATTTCTGTAACTCAGACTTTATTTTCTCGGGATTTGGGAAACATGGGGAAATATCCGGCCATTTTTTCTGAGATTTACATGAGAATAATATATTGTGTAACAAGTGCAGAAATATGGTATTCCCGCACAGTTCTCCGTGCTGGAATATTTCGGAACGGTAAACTGTGTCACAATACCATATCTCTGCAAGATAATATCATAATAGCAGAGCTGTCACTCAGTCACTTAAGCCACTTTTAGTCACTTTTTTATCCCAAGTCACTTTTTAGTCACTCTTCTGAGAAACAGTCACTATAAGTCACTTTCTTCAAGAAATAGTCACAGGGCGGCGACTTGGCCGGGAAACCGAAAAAGACCAGGAATTCCAGTGAGCGGGAAAAAACCGGAAATAAACTTGACTTCACCTAGACAATTGAGAATTTTACCGTAAAAATACGAGAAATGACCGCTTTCTTCCTATGAGTTGAAAAGATATCTCATCATTTCAATTTAAGAACGTAACGGTTCTTAAGTCTGATTCTGAAAATTTTTAAATATATCTCCAGTAAGGTCCATCTCGTACCGTTCATAGGCTTTTCACATGTTAAAATATATTTAAATAATGCAACCCCCTTCCCATGGCTGCACTTAGAAAGATGTTCAACAGGAGTATTTTTGAAATTCGCGCATTAACATGGACGCTCGCGCATGCGTTCGCGCAAATTGTAGGCCAGGGCCGAAAAATCAAGTGACGAGTTGTTTACAAATTTGCCGTACGCATTTATTGTTGTTTACTGTTAAACAAGTAAAAAACTTTACTTTTAAAGGTATCACATGATGCAGTTATTCTATGTTACGTACCTTAATGGAAATTTGAACCCTAGATTGTGTATCAAATTCACTTTTAGTGTTGACATTGCAGTTGACGTTCTGAGGTTGTGTTTTAAAAAATTATATTATTATTTTAATTACATTGTCCCGTATTATAGATGTAAGGTCCCTCTAATTTTTTTAAAAACAATTTGAATTTTCAGTGTGTCAATGATTACTGCGAACTCGAGAAACAATGTTTAAAAATACCAAACCATAAAATAAATTCATTCATAAAAAACAGAACTTCGAATCAATTTTTTTTTGTCCAAAATTTTGTAAAAGGAATGTGTTCCTCAAGTTCTCTCTCATCACTGACACTGAAAATTTGAAATTGTGTTTTAAAAATTGAAGGAACCCTTAATCTAAAATGCCAAACCATAAAATTCATTTATTGATGAAAAACAGAAATTTGAATCAATTTTTTGTC
>WSXT02111412.1:0-11185 GCA_011762715.2 Neuroterus valhalla
GACCCCCAAAACCTCAAGTTATCATAGTGAAGTCACGAGATCATCCCACTTTTTTTTTTGTGTGCCGGTGTTATTTTTTGTTGCATGTAATTTGTCAATATTTGTCAATGGTCATGAAACCAATGTTTTTTGTTCTGTGTTACCCGACAAACTTTTTTTTAACTTTTTAAAAGTTTTGTTGTATATACGGTAATGAAGAAAGGAATATTATGTTAATGAAATCATATATAATCTGTACACCACAATGCCACATGCATAGAGAAATGAGAAAACTGAACATTTACTTACTTTTAAACGGCTTCACGTACATACTAAGGCCCGAATGTTCTAAGAATGTGATCAGTTCTTCATCCATCCTTGCTAAAGATCAACAGTTCACTCAAATTTGACAGTAGGTTATAACGGTCGTTTGACTGCGCATGCGCAAATTTGGATCTGAGATTAATTCCTCTACAAATTAGAGGAATACACTCAATTTAAAAGGAAAATGCAAAAGGATTCCTTTCGCCATCTTTCCTCTCAAAAAGAGAGGAAAATCCTCTCATTTTTAGAGGAATATTCACCTTTTGAGAGGAAAATGTGAGAGGATTCGAGAAGAGGTATTTCCCTTTCAAATTAAGAATATTTTTTTCTCGGTGATGACATTTAAAGCAATTGTATAACTTTTCGCATTAAGAATAATTCAAATCGATTAAACGGATGTTACATCCATTAGCAACTATTGAAACCGATTGTCTTTTCGACAACTCTAAATCGTTCCCAATTGATTATTTCTAGAGGGGTCATCACTGTATTTGAATATGCCTGCTGCGGAAGGAATCTGGTTTTCAGTGCTGGACATTCTCTACGATCTTCAGTCGGCGGAGATCCTCGTAGATTCCTTTTTGTAGTTTCCACCTTTGAAAATCTACCATTCCTGTTTTCGTTTGCCTGTATCATTTCCAGGTGTTTGATGTACACAGGGCATCTTGAATAGTTGGTTGGGTGCCTTCCTCCGCAGTACGGATGGCCAAGTCCATTCCGATTCCTTCGAAGAATCGATCCCTTGGTGTCGATTCTTCGATTCTTTGGAATCGATTCTTGATTCCAAGGAATCGATTCCAGGAATCCATTCTTCGTCGGAATCGACATCGATTCTGATAACACAGCTGAGAGAAAATAAATTTCCACTTTCCAAAAGTTTATAAATAAAATATATAAACAAATATGATCCAAGGGCAAACATACTCTCAAAATTTGATTAAATCTATGCGTCCTTAAGGTAGGATGCAAACGCGCGTGACACAACTTGACGGTACTTAACGGTACCTAAAATTGTTTTTATGGTATAATAGATGTAATTTGTAACATAAGTATGCTTACGTATAAAAAAAAGAGTAGACAAAATATTTTTACTGTTTAAGTATGAAAATTGTAAACTTTTTACTATTTATATTTTAACTTTCAGACATTTATGATGTTTATATGCTATAATAAATGTAATTTAGTTACATGAATATATTTATCTTCAAAAAAGAACAGAAAAATATTTTTACTATAGAAGTATGAACCTTTTGAACATTGTAATTATTCATATTTGAACTTTCCGCATTTTACTTTCTAAATGTGCAAACAAACATAAGATTTTTAATTTTATTAAAAAGCATTTAGACATGAATTGAAATTTATTCCTATTATACTGTTTCTAAATTACCCAACAAACCGTTCCAAATACTGCCCGTGTACCCTTTAAAATTTTGAATATACGCGCTTTTTTGGAGGAGGGGAACATTGGAATAGGAATCGAAGAATCAATTCCCACCGTCGATTCTTAGATTCTCCGCAATCGTCGCGTAAGTCGGAATCGGAGAATCGAGGAATCGATTCTCACCGAGCATTACCCATCCCTACTCCGCAGCACGAAGGAACATAAGGAGACATGTCACCTATGTAGGAATCACGAAGTGGATCGATCGTATTTTTCCGGAATAGATCGTGCAGTCGAAGAACATAATTAACAGTGCATTTCTGGTTTTTCGCGCCTCTTCTGGAAAAAATATAAAGTACTTCTGTTTTTCCTGTCGCACATAACAACCACGTAACCTAAAGTTTTGTTGTTCTGAACACCTAAAATGCACCAATTCCATCAATCTTATACTTAATTTTATTTCTACTAATTATCCTTCCACCTTGCACTATTTTCTACTATTATTATTTATTTCTTGATGGTTTTATTCACTTTTTGATTTCTTTCAGTATGTTACCAGGTTTTCAACTTCCATCTGTCGATCTGTCAAATATAATAGTGCAGTACACTTTATGGCCTACAGAGGCGCAGAAATCAAAATTGCACCGTTAATTCCACTTTGCGACTGCACGATCTATTCCGGGAAAGTCCGACAGTATCAAATACATTAGAAAAGTCTCCTCAAGTTCCTTCGTGCTCCGCAGTTAACGCACTTAGCTTTGGGTTACTTATTTAATTAGATTTAAACGGCCGTTATTAAATGTCAAAATGAATCTGAAATGAAAAATTTGCAATTTTTTAATTGAGTTTATGAACCATCCTATATTTTATGTTTTAAACATAAAAAAAATTCGTCATCGAATGAATTTAGCGCAACATGTACTTTGTGGGCACGTGACCAGCAAGAAATAATATGTGATACCACTTTAAGGGCTGAGGATCACGAAATGACTACGATTATTTCCAGTTTATTTATTTATTTCTTTTACAATCACTTTTTTCAGAAACCCGCAGAATGTTTGAAAATTTTGCATATTATAAATATAGATTATAAATTTTCCACAAACTGAAGTTCTTGAAAATTGCGGGCTTCTTCTCTGCGCATTTCACCAATTATACGGCGGGAGGATTCCATCTGCAATCCCCAACTATCTTATCTTGAATGAGAAAAAAAATTGAACATTGAATCCATATTTTCGAGAAAAATATATCAATGTATCCTCAAAGCTAACTACGCGTAATTCTCTGTGGATGGATATTTCACTAATTTGTTTTAAATATCCTTTAGTACAATGCGCAAACGGGAAAATTTCAGATTTTTACTTTGGTTGATAATGCAGAAAACTATGTTAGTAAAGTGATACTTTAACCAGTGTGGCTGATTATTTTTCTTAAAGTGTTGCCAAATGAGTGCCATAAACTAGTTGACAAAAAATTCGTAAACGAAATATTTATTGAGTGTTTCTTGACTTACCACCCTCCATATGTATATTTGCGCAAGATTTTCCGGATTCACACTGTGTGTTATCTGTACAGGGTATCACAGATCCAAAAAGAAGAGCTGCACAAAAAAGAGCCAAAAAGGGCATTATTGAGAAATTCATTTTTATCGAAATCTTTCAAACCTTCCTCCTTCAATCGTGGCTCAAATATGAATCTCTTTCCTCTGTTCATATGCTTATATACAGAGAGAAACCAACTCAAACAAATTTATCTCTCTGGGACACGTAAGCCTTTTTTGCCATATTTTCCCCATAGAGAGAAGCCAGCCGATCCAATAGCTACACATACCTGACGCAAAACTGAAAAACAAAAACAAGATAAAGTTGAAGTGCCTCCAATGTACTTGCATTATTTTTCGTGAATAAAAACTTGCGAGAAAATGTTTATTGCTAATAAAACTGTTGACGAAAGCTGGCTACCTCAGGCTATTATTCTCCCCTGCTTCCTTTTCGATTGAATTGGGAATTGTATCGGATTGTCTATCGAAAGTAGATGAACACAGGTATCACCAAATTAATACATATAACTAAACTTTCTACATCAATTTTCCGTACGATCTGTTAAGATTGGTTTCAAAACATCATGGAGCAAACAATTTTTTTATTATGAGAAGCTTTTTACCTAATTCGAGTGAGAACTGCGAGAACGGATTTCTCAATTTTCTCTCTATTGCACACTAGGGTAATCCAAAAATGTATTGCAAACCATTTTTTTCGAATTTTTATGCAAAACGCCCGGAAATTTGTTCGAATCCACAAAAAAATTAATGCATTTTTTTTTTGTTTTAAAAAAATATATATTTAGAGGTGACGCTAGCCCCGTCAAGTTTAAAACGTATTTCCCATAAGAAAAAAGACGTTTTTGTAAATTTTATTCAGAAATCTCAATATCAGATGAATCGAGTCCGAAATTCATCATTTTTCTTCACAATTGGTCACAGAATGCGAATAAAATATTACTTTTCGAATATCACGCCCATAAGTCTATTTTATAGGGTCCCGAAAAACCCCCATAAGTGAAAAAAATGGATTTTTTGAGTATTTGGCGTTAATTATGATTTTTTTGCGGTTTTTAACGCAGATTGTTTCAAATACATATGAAGAACTACTTTATACTGATAATTGGATGTTTATTCAAATTGTTTAAACAATTTATTATTGTTTTTAGCAACTTCCTCTTAGAAAAGGGTTAGAAGGTCAAGGTTTTTTCTGAATTTTCCAACTTATTTTCAACGTTTCAGTTAGAGCCAGGTAGAATAATGCTACAAAGTTGCGGTTTATTCTGAAATTTAAAGCTTTTTGTCCACTTTTCACCTGAAGTTGGTAATTATTTTATTTAATCTAGAGAAAATATTTGTTTGAACAAATTGTGAATGTTTATAGCTATCTCCTTCTAGATTGATACTACATAGTTGCGGTTTTTTCCTGAAATTTTAAACTTTTTATCACTTTTCATTTAGAGTAAAGTGATAATTAATTCATGTTAAAAAACAAATCATTTAAAGAATTTATTATCATTGCTAATAATATTTTCTTTGCTCAATGATAGAAACTTGCGGTTTTTTCTGAAATTTTGAACTTTTTGTCCACTTTTCACTTAAAGTGAGTTGATATCTAATTTAATTTTACAAAAATAATTATTTAAACAAATTATTATTGTTAATACCTATCTTCTCTTAGACTAGTGCTAAAAAATGCGATTTTTTCTAAACTATTAAGCTTTCTATCAACTTCTCACTTAGTGAGGTTATAATTATGCGAGTTAACAAACGTGCTTATTTAAACAATTTATTATTGTTCATGAACATTTTCTCTTAGATAAGAGCTAGAAAGTAGTGGGTTTTTCTGAAATGTTCAACTTTGCTTGACCTTTTTAGTTGTGTACAAATAATAAATAAACATTCGAGAAGATCATATTTTTAATAGTATTGTATTCTTTCAAGTAAATCATTTTTGTTCTTTTCCCAATGTTGAAAAAAATGTATTAAAACAAAAAAGCTGAATTCATTCAGTAAAATTTTAGTTTCGAATTTTCTACTTAAATCATCAATCTCCAACGCAAAAATTAAATTTTAAAAAAAGTAGTTCAACTCTCAACCAAAGAATTTGATTTTCGACCAAAAAATATAAATTTTTTATAAAAAATATAATGGTTGATATCCTAAAAAATTTTTTTTATTTTGAGTAAAAAACAATCGTATTCAACGAACAATCAAATCAACTCAATCTAATTCAATCTAAGTGAATTTCATTCAAATCCCATTCAGTACAATTAAGGTAAAAATTTCAGAAAAAAAAAGCGGGCAGATTTTTTTCTTATGGGAAATACGTGTCAAACTTCACGGGGCTTGCGAAACCTCTAGATATTTTTTTTCGAAAAAAAATGCATTTATTTTTTTGTGGATTCGAACAAACTCCCGGGCGTTTTGCATAAAAATTCGAAAAAATTTTTTTGTAATGCATTTTTGGACCACCCTAGTGTTCAATCGCTAGTACTCAAAACTGAAGCACTTCCCATTGCGAATCTTCAAATTCGAAATATGTATATATCTTACCTTAACATTTTCAAGTAATAAAACATTGATTATTAAAAATCATAATAATTGTATAATCCAGCATTTTGAATCTTCAAGATTGAATGATCTAGAATAAAGAATTTTGAATTACATAATTTTCTTTTTTACACGTTTAATATTGAAGAATCTTCAACTGCGAATATTCAAAATCAAAGAACTTGAAATTCGAACTACAAATTTGAAAGGAAACGTTGGAGATTTCATTTTTTACATCCGTAAACATTCTAAAAATAATAATCTCCTATTGAAAATGATAGAAGTTGGTAAATTCTAAATACCATATCCGAAAAATTGAATAAACTTTATTTCCCTAACCCTTAAAATTAAGGTATTGAGAGGCATTCAAAATTTCACGATTTTTCATTATATAAATATTCTGAAGAAGTCGTTGATTTCAAACACATATTAAAAATTAGGAGAATTTTTATCATGCATCTGCAGAATAGACCTCCGAATTTTGGAAACAATATGAATCTTCGAAACAAAATTAATGATAATTGAGGAAGTTCAATGTTGACATTCAGAAAAATAAAAGAATCTTTAAAAAGAAAAACTTTTGAATATGGATTCTTCAAATTGCAAGATTGAAGAAAAAACGTTTGAACTCACATATCTACGAAAGTTTAAAATGTAAATCTCAAAAGTTGAGGAATTCGGTATCATATATTTTCAATATTAGAAAAATTTCCAATAAGCAATAAAAATTCAAGCCATATTTTTGCTTGACAATAAAAAATTGTTTAATTTCAATGATTTACATTCGAAATTCGTTCGCATAGGAAGATTCAAAATTTGAAATTTGAATATTAATCTTCAAAATCATTATCAAAATAATTTCCCTTTTCACATCTTCAAGATCAAATATTTTTTAGTCCCTTCAATCAACAATGCATAATTTTGCAAGTATTGAATTTCAGATTTCCAACATTTTCAATTATTAAATTGGTTATTATGAATCGCAATTAAAGAATTTATATTTTCTCATCTTTCAGATTCAATAAATTCCATTTCTGCATATTCCAACATGAGATATTTTCCATCTTGAATCTTTAAAAATTAATGATTAAGGAAAAAAATTCAGAATAACATCACTTTCTATTTTACACCTTGAATATTGGAGAATCTTCAGTTACGAATATTTAAAATTAAAGAACTTTCCATTCTCAATTTCAAATTTTGAACTGCATATTTGAAAGAAAAGTGAAAAACATTAATATTTTTCTCTGTGAACATTCTCAATTCCTAATTCTTCGATTGAAATGATAAAAAATTAATGAATTTATTTATATTTCCTATTTAAAAAATTGAATTAATTCACATCTTTCATTTCGAAAATTGATCTATTCTGAAGAGAGCATTCAAAACTGAACCATTTTCCAGTTTACACATAAAATACCGATGAGTCTTTTTTTCAAATTCAATATTAAAAAAATTTTCATCGTATATCTTCGAAATTAACTTCTGGATTTTAGAAATATTATGAATATTCCAGTAAAAGACATGCGAATCGAGGGACTGAAATGTATCGAATTGCATAAATTTTAATTTCAAATCTTTAACATTGAACAATTTCAAATTCTGAAGATTGGACGATTGAAAAAAAACATTTAAACTTGGATGTTTCAAATGTTAATTTTGAGAACTTCTTGTTTTTTGCTGTCAAACAATTAATCTATTTTAAAATCCGTCTTTTCTAGTAAAAAATTATTCATCCTATCTACGAGTCTTACTGTCTCAGTAAGATTCTTATTATTTTTTCGATTTAACATTACTCAATTTACGAGGTTCGGGAATTGTGAATATTTATGTACTTGTTTTCGAAACATTCTAATATTTACAATAGTCGAAAGGAAGATAACCCCTCCAATCCGTCCAAATAAAGCTATTCATTCGTTTCAAAACAAATTTATTACACAATAAAACTGAAACAAAATCTCTGAAAACTGGAAAAAAACTTCTCATTCTTTGCTTCGAATGTTTAGAAAAGTTTCAATGAAAATTTTATCATGTTTACAATCTTGCATCATTTAACACGCGAGGTTAAAAAAATATAAAAAATTTAAGCGAAAAACGCCAAAATTAAAAGAATCTAATAAAAAATTATTAGAATTTCATTATAATGTGAATAAAAAATTCTTCAACCCGATATTTTCGATTAACTCATCAAAGTAGTACGCTCATTATACCTAATTAGGTAGCGTCCAATTTTTATTATTGTAATTTTTTTCTTTATAAATTGGAATTTATTTGTAATAGTTCATATTTTTAAGTTTTTGGAGAATTCAAACTGAGTAAGGGCTGCCAACCTTCCGTGCCAAAATTTTTAACAAAAAAGATAAATGTTTAACTGGAGCACTCCAATTTCTAATCATGAAGGTGATTATTGAAACAAGAAGATTAATCTACAGCTGAAGGAGTTAAGTTCTCAAACAGCTAGATTAACTTTTACTGGAAAGGTTAATTATCAATGAAAATTTGAATACTCAAATTTTTAATGGAAGGAATGGATGTTGAACTGGACAATTCAATATTTATCCTAATCTATACAATTTTCAATTGGAATAAGTTAAGTTTTCAGTTAAAAAAATACTTATCAAAAAAGTAACTTCCAACAAAAGAAGCCAACCTTCCACAAACAAAAAAAACTAACGTTCAAACAAATTATTACATTTTCCCACAACACGATGAAGAATTAAATGAAATTGTTAATGTTTACCTGAAGTAGTGGAGTTTTAAACCAGAAAGACGAATTTTTACCTGAAATGATGAACATTTAACTAGAATAGTTCAGTTTTTGATAAAAATTCATTTTTCAACCAAAAAATACAATTTTCAGCCGAACGGTACAAATTTGATCTATAGATATAGAAATTTTCAACCAAAAAGTGAATAGTGACATTTTGGGCTCCAAAATTATTTTAAAACCAAACATTAAGAGTATCAACTAGATGAATCTTCGACTAAAATGAAACATGTTTAACTGTATAACTTGAAGTTTTATTCGTAAAGAAGATTTTTTGAATAAGAATATTACCTTCAGAAGAAAAGCATTTTCTACCAAAAAATCCATTTTTAACAAAATATATGAAGTTCCAACGAAATAATTGAATTTAAATTCAAACAGACAAATTTGCGCCGAATTGTACGATGGATGAACTTTCATATATAATGAGGAATCTTCAACGGGAATAGATTTATTTTTAACAAAAAGATGAATTTTTTATCATAGAAAATAATTTTATACAAATGGCCAAATTTTCCATGAAATACATAAATTCTCAAAGAAATAATTTGATTTTCAAATTCAAGAATCGATGTTCAACCTAATACTTGAATTTTCAATAAAAAAAGATGAATTGATTTTCCACAAACAAGTTCAAATTTAAAACTAGTTGTTGATTTTTTATCTGGAAAAGGATGAATCTTTATCAAGAAGAAGACTTAAAAATATTGTATTAAAGGAAAAACTATATTCTCTAACTACATTCTTTAAATCAAATAAGATCTCTTTTTGATTCATAAGAAGAAAGCTGTCATATATCGTATTTTTTTGGCAGATTTTTAATAGTTTAGGTTAAGTCAAGTGAATTCTCGGTTCTAAAATAAATTCCCGCACATTGACGGATTTTTTCTTGGTCAATAAAATTCACGGTCATTTCCCGTTTTTTCGGTCAAGTCCTGATTGGCCAGAAGCGGATTCATTGATTGGCGTTGCTACGGACATCCCAATAACTGAAAACTGGTCATGAAGGTAGTTATCAGGGTTGCCGTGTCCGCAAATAATATTTACTCACGAAGGAATAATAAGGAGACCCAACTCCGTTTCGCCACTTGGCAATAGAAACATTACCTTAAGTGCCAGACATATTCACTAGAAGATCCCAAGTTTTCGTTCGCAGGCGCGCAGTTGTCCTCTTCCTATGCATGGAAAAGTGTGCGAGTGAGAAATCTTATCAAATTGACGGAACTTAGACCGGTTACGTTAGTTTGTTTTGATGCAGGTGTCAAAATGTTTTCCATTGCAAGCTATTATTATTCAAATTGATCACAGTGTTTCTTGATGTAGTTAGGTGAAGGATTCCAGCATTAAGACTTATGAAAATAAAAAAGTACATTATAAACGTGGTTAGTAATGTAGACTGTAATCTAGTCGCCTAAGATCGCAAATATTGTAAACCGTTAAATAATTTAACCTCATCTTATATTATTTCTTCATCCATTATTTCTTCATCATATAACGAATTTAAACTTACCTATACATTTACTCCTCAAAATCTGTTCACACATTTTTCAAACAAGCACTGGAAATTATTAATATATTTTTTATATATTTATTTCGTGAATTTTTCGTATGAAGATCAACAAAAGAACACAACCTCTCTAGCTTGCGTCAATTTGACAAACTTTCTCACTCACTCACTTTTCCATGCATAGGGAGAGGACAACTGCGCGCCTGCGCACGAAAACTTGGGATCTTCCAGTGAATATGTCTGATGTGAGGAAAAAGTCGACTCTCGATCGACTCCTTTCTCGTCGGCTTTCAAAGTCGATTAATTGATAAAAAAAGTCGACTTTCCCGACTTTTTTCGACTTTTTCGCCATAACTTAAATTTAGATTACTTTTAATAACTTAATGTAAATTTAAATTATTCAAAATTACCTTAACCTACGTAAAATAACTCTAAAAGTATCTTCTAACGAACAAACAAAAATTAAGTGACAAAAGGAGAGGAATGGAGAAAGCAAATAAATAGAAAAAATTATGAAAATTTATGAACAATATATTATGCAAATCAATCGGCCCTTAGGGCCACCAATATTTTTTTTTTTTTTTTTACAAGGAATACTTTGAAGTAACCGACCCGCATTAAAATGTCGTCCATCAACATAACAACAACCTACAACAACTTAACAACTTTTTGGCAGGAACGAATTCGAATGAATAAAAAAAGAAGTATAAATACTATAAACGTATGTAATACGTTTCTACGTTCGAAAGTAGGCCGCCGGCACGGACAACAGCAGCTCTGCACGCGATTGGTCGGCGGTTTGCGTCCGTGCGCGGTTGGCTTCAGTGAGACGTAACGCACAGCAACAGCGGAAAGTAACGACCCTCTAAGACCTTGGGAAGGACGCGACAATGTTCCCTCACCACTATTCACAACGGGATAGAAAGTGATGACAAATGACCGTAGTGGGAGAGGGAGTGAGCGAATTTTCCTCTCTCGCACCCTTTGCGCACTCTCTCACACTAACGAACTCTGCTCGACTAATCCGTGATTACTTGGTGATTGTCGCGTCCTTTCTAGGTAGCGTTCAGGTTCCTCACCTGGGTGAATGCTCGGGTGAAGCTGCAGAAGGGGCGTGGCTTAGGAAAGTGA
>WSXT02111423.1:0-11185 GCA_011762715.2 Neuroterus valhalla
GGGTTTTCAAAGAATGTGGTGTAGAAGAAACGCTGTTTGAAAAGAGTGAAAGAAATTTGCTTAGATGGTTCGGTCACTTTAAGAGAATGGGTGAAGGGAGATAAAAAAAGCAAGTGTATTTGGGTAGAGTGAATGGTAGCGTACCCAGAGGCAGACCAAAGAAGGAATGGATAGAATGTGTGAACGAGACACTCAAGACGAGAAACACAAGAGCCTGTATAAAAAGATGCATGGATGTAGAAGAAGGAAGATATGTATGCCAGGATAGGGATGTTTGGAGAGCAATTGTATATAAAAAAAGTGTGAAGCCTGAAACGAACGATTCTGGATACTAATTGGCCCGCGTAAGGATATCGCTTAATATGTCTATTCCACTTTCCAATCCTTCTACATTAATCCTCGTTTTTCCAGTAGTACAGTGGGGCTGGAACCGAACGAGTTACGCTCACCTCGCAAGGGATTTGGCCTAATGGTATAATAATAAGACAAAATACAAATTTGCGGCACGTGGACGTATGTAGGAACATTCCACGCACACAATCTAACTTCGGCCTGCTGCCGACAATAGCCGAACAAGAGGTTACACACGAAGCGTCAATCCCGCGATCAAAGGCATTTGATTCGAATATCTTGACAGCTTCAATCTTGGATCAATTTTAAGCCCAGATGTGTGTTTTCAACTGTCAGGTACTCTGCAATTACTGTTTTCAGGTTTTTCTCATAATTTTCAGAGAATGCGATTGAAGAACCATTGGGCCTGATAAAGTCATCGAATTTTACAGCAGCAGGAATTTTCGCACAACTAGACATTGCCTTAAAAGAATTAAAGATGTTGTTTTGCCGACCAGGGTAATTAATGAATTAATTTTTAAAATTTTTCACACCTTTGATGTTTTTACTACACTGGAAAAAAAATTTTTGGATCGAGTAAATGCATTCACTCGAATTCCATTCCTTAGGTTCAAGAAAATATTTGAATTAATATTACCTCCGATCAAGAAAATTATTTCTTCAACTGAAAGGGTCTAGACTTCTTAAAATCGGATTTGTCCTTCAAAGGAATATTTTCTTCATCCAATTAGTTCAATTCTTTGCACTGACCAGGATGTATTCGAATCAAGAAATTCTTATTGAATCAAGTATTTAGGTTCATTAACGTGAATGAAATCATCATTTAATTCGAAATAACAGCAATTGAGTCAGGAATATATTTTTCTGGGACAAGGAGTTAATGCTTTTATACCAATCAAGCATTTCTTTGGATGAATAGAATATTGTGTTTACATCAATAATAATTTCTTCAAATAGAAGAAAGGATTCCTTCGATTAGTAGAATTCAAGCCTTCGTATCAAACAATCATCAGTTCAACCAAATAATCATTTCATTGATTTCATTCATTCCAGATTATAACAATATTTTGAAATGAATATGCAAAATATGTATTAATTAATAACACGACCAATTATAATTTAGGCTGAACAAATTCAGTTGTTCATTTAGGATAATGAATATGTACCTCTATTGAAGTAAAATTTTTTTTATTTAGCATGCAAAATATTTGCTTGAATTTGACATTTTTACATTCTCATTCTGAATGAGAAGATATTGATTTAATGTGAAAATTGACTTTCGCAGATATAATGAAATCTCCACGTTCTGACACCTCCTGAGTCAGAAGAAATGTTTTTAGGGAGGTGTCTGTCTGTAGTCAATTTCAAGAAGTCTGGACCTTTTCAGTCAAAGGAATAATTTTCTTTATAGAAGGAAATATCAATTTAAATATTTTCTTGATCCCAAGATGCGAAAATCCCTGCTGCTGTAAAATTCGATGGCTTTATCATACCCAATGGTTCCTCAGTCGCATTCTCTGAAAATTATGAGAAAAACCTGAAAACAGTAATCGCAGAGTACCTGACAGTTGAAAACACACATCTGGGCTAATTTCGCTCTAAGATTGAAGCTGTCAAAATATTCGAATCAAATACCTTCGATCGCGGGATCGACGCTTCGTGTATAATCTCTTGTTCGGCTATTGTCGGCGCCAGACCGAAGTTAAATTGCAAGCGTGAGTGTACCTACATAGGTCCACGCGCCGTACATTTGTACACTCTTAGAAGTTCACATTTATTTACCAACGCGGTTTTCGATATGCAGCATTCTGCACCACCAAACGAGTCATGGATCCAAAAATCAATCTCTGATTTATATTTCAATGATGTAGACCTAGTCTGAGCAAGTGGCCGGTAGGGTCGCCACCTTACTGATAGTTGCTATTTCTAATGGATCTGTAATCTCTATTTCACTCTGGTTTCTTGTGAAACCTGAATATAAAGGATTCCTTTAGATCTCCACGTCTGACAAAAATATTTTTAATACTAAAATATTAATAATAAACATGATTTTAATCGAGCTACGGTAGTGATGAAAACTCCAACTAATGTAATCAATGTTCTTTTAGTCATTGCAATAGAAAAACAAATTTTTTTCGATCTACTTGTTCATAGAATTGTTTCTGATACGTGTTCAAATTTTGTTGAGTACTTGATAATATAGTTTGATACTATCTTAAGATAGTTTTTCATATATTTATATAATTATGGGAAGGGGGAATGAGTTTTCGTCACAAAATTGAAAAGAGAATCGCGCCGTTATTATATTTTTGTCTTCGACCTATGGAAAGTATATCATTCTAGATAATGACGAATCAATACTTTTTTTACCCCATTCCACTTATCTCAGGAGTGGAAGAAGAAATTGTCCGTGTTGATTATAGGCTCCAGCTAAATACATTGCGTCGGGATTATCGCTGCGAGTTTTTCCTTCGGGTACGAAAAGTAATGTGAATATTCTGTAAATAAATTTTGGTTCTTGGAAATCAACCTTCCATCAAATTTTAAAACCATAAACCAATTGCGTCTTCTATTGAACAATCCGTAACCTCGACCTTCAATTCTTACTCCAAGAATAAACGGAGACACGATTCATGCGAACCAGCATACACTATTGGAAGATGAAAACCATATTCATCTGAGTACTAGTGGCTGCACTAAGACTCTTTAATAATAATCTGCGTCTTTCAGGAGAAACATTATCGGATGATGATATCAAATCTGTAAGGAAGAATATATAAGTATTTAATACTTTCAATCTTCATTAATTTTTTATTCCTCATTTCAATACCAGAGCAACTAGAGTTTCCAAAATTTTCAATGATTCACCACTTTCGGGTCAGAATTTTGAGCTGATACAATCCCGAAAAGCACCAAATGATATGTATGGATAATTATGAATTTTCGAAATCCTGATCCGAAGAAATGAACGATCGCAAGAGTATCTTGATTCATAGATATATGATTATATTTTTTCCCATATTTACCTATGAAATCGAGATAAATCAAAATGGTAATGAAAAAAATTCCAGTAAAGACCCTCATATTTGGTATGATTGTAGGAAACTGACTTACGAAGTATCAAAGTGGTATGTAAATATATACACATATATATTTATATATGCACTTGTCATCATCTCTTGCATCAACTCAAATGATTCCACATAATTGTTGCAGGCAAGGCGGTTCGCAGCTATAGGTGAAGATCCAGAGGAGAGTTTATTGAAATTAACGATTATGTAGAAGGATTTGTCAAATGCTGCAATAAGAGGTCTATTTATAACAATAAGTTAACGATATTTCAATCATGCGTTCTCGAACATGATTTTTATTATGAGATATAGTGAATAGTCTTTCTCTGATATTTTGGCCAAAAGTTATTAGCGGCTCGCTGCAAAGGAAGAACTAGCTAGAACATTATTACAATTTCCGCTCCTAGAATATTCAGTATTGTCTGTCAATGTAACTTTTCATGATTCTTATAAACATTCACACACTTTCAGAAGAAATCATTATTTCCTCATGCATTGCTACGTAAATTTTGGTAGTTTTAAAAAATTTCCACAACAGGAGATAATAAAGTTCGTAAGTTGTTCTTGTTGTTGAATTGTGTTGGGAGGAACGACACCTTTCAGAAGATGATAAATTATCTACTCGTTCATGTAATCAGGTTTTTTGTAAGATATTTCATGAAGTTTTCAGTGTGCTCGGATCCGAAGATTGGGAAAATTACAAAAATTTTATTTTGCAATGAGGGCTGTAATGACAGAAGGTGTGACCTGCAAGTTTGTGACGGTGTACTGTAGTCAGCAGAAAAAGTAAAGCGTATTGTATCACTACTTCTATATTTCATCTGAAAAAAGAGGACTTGAGGACGTTGTTATAAGGATGCCAAAATCACTGGGACCCCAGCCACGGGATAGGTATCCTCGTGGGTGTCCACGTGTGACCCGGCCGAGAGCGAGAAACCAGGGACGTCGTCTACGGAATTAAGTTCCACGTTGGCATCCTCCGCTAAACAGGCGTTTTCTTGAGTTTCTGGGACACCGTCGACGGGACTGATTTCCGCGTGAGGGTCCTCCTGTAATGCGGGATATTCTGAAAGTATAATGTTTTTAATGATCAAAGGAATTCGTTGACCGTCTTTTTTCCTGATGAGAGGCCTTCGTTGCTTACTCAAAAAGGAAATAAAAAGGAAGGGAACTTCAGTTACATGTTTGATCGGGGAAAACCTTCGTTACATGTTTGATCGGGAACCTTTGTGAGGGGAACCTTCATTATATGTTTGATAGGGGGAATCTTTGTTACATGTTTGATAGGGGAAACCTTCGCTACATGTTCGATGGGAAGCCTTCGTTGTATAAGGATCGTAGAAGGAGAATGTACAGGGTGATTGACTGAAATAAATAGAAAAAAAATATTCCTCCGAATGCTGCTGACGCTAGTAGTCGGTTGCGGGTTTTTCTTGGCGAGGCCTGGCTTAACCTGTACAGACAGGGTTGGAAAGAGGCAACTTTGAAAAAAGCGCAAAGGTGCACCCTTGCTCCTTGCTATATCGGCGAGAACTGACTCTCAGGACACCGAGGCACCTGTATCTATGCCCCATCCGCTAGATCTTGCGCACCAGCAGAGCGAGACATGGAGGGGACATCCGTCGATTGGCCGTCGCTCAGTACGGGACGAGCCAATCGCCGGATGCCGCGAGATGCTCGATGCCGCGAGGGTATTCTGGAGGAAGCGTTCCGATGATTGGTGAAAATGTTTGTAGTAGTAGGATGCGGAAATTATCGCGAGAAGCAGGCTGTCGCCGTCCAACCCGCAACCGGACCGACTAGGCCCTATACTTTATTGAAAGCCACCGAGGATGAGATTACCCACCAACATTGCATAATTGATGATGCGGTTTAAAAGAAATACTTTAAGAAAGGCAATAAAAGAACAACATGTTTGCAAACTCGGCTGCGCCGACGCAGAAGGGGAAGAAAAACTCTAGAAATTCGAGACGCCGTGTTGACGGCGTGCGACAGTACAATAGGGATGGGATGGAGAGGATTTAGGGTAGGTTGGAGGAAGTTATAGGCTAGAGGGAGGAGGGAAAAGTTGTACTGGGGGAGGGGGAGGGGGGATTTCAATGCGAGAATGGGGAGGAAAGGGAGTCTCTACGTGGATGAAGAAACCTTTGAAAGGAGGTCTAAGGACACGATTATGAATAAGCAGGGGGATATTTTAAGGCAAGGGACGTACAGGGAGAGTACAAGTATGTAAGCAAGGTGGGGGTTTCAGTGATAGACTTTGTGATCATAAATATGCAAAGGTGGGAGGAGATGGAGAGATTCGGAGTGTAAGGGAGGGTGGAGTCGGACCATCAGCCATTAGGCTTGTGGATAAGAGGGGAAGGCGGTACAAGACAAGAAGAAGAAATTTTGATGGGGGAAAGAGAAATATGGACAGGGAAGGCTATAGAGAAATCCCAGGAGCAGTGAGGGGAAGTAGGTTTCGGAGGGGAGTTGGTAGAAGAGATATGGGAAGATCTGAAAGTGAAGGTGAAAACGTGTGTGCAAAAGAAAAGATTAGGAAAGAAAAGGAAAGAGATGGTGAAACCGTGGTGGGATAGAGAATTCAAAAGGATAAAGAGAAAGGTTAGAAAAGAAGTATAGGATATGGAATGAGGGTACCGCGGAGAGAAAAGAGTACGTAGAAATGAGGAAGTAGTTCAGGGTGATGTATAAAAGGGAAGAGCAAGGGGGAAAGAAAGATTTGGAGGAGGAGTTGAAAAGTGTTAGGACCGAGGGGGACCTGTAGGAGATAATTGATAGGTTTATGAAGCGTAGGGAGAGAATGAGTGATAAGATAAGAAGTCAGGACTGGAAAGTTTGTTACCTTTAACGCCGAGAATGCCCCTTTGGGTACACCACTCTTCCTGCTATTGAAACGCATGCAATTCAAGGTGTAAAAAATTGAGAAATACATGTACTCGAAGCTTCAGATCTCTTCTTTTCGATCGTGGTCATGAAAATTTGAAAAAATGTTGATAAGCATTGAAAAATGTCGTTTAAACAAAAAAAAACACGATTAAAAAATTTTTTTTTTTATAAAATCGAATTTTCCGACCGGTTTCCGGAATGCAATCTACTTGTAACCTCAAAAACTGGTAGGATAATTCCCTAAACTTTCAGAAAACATGGTCTTGAGATCAATTTTTTGTCTTAGTGTGCTCAAAATGGCTCGTCAATGACAAAATTATCGAGAAGACATTCATGAATTTTTTTCTCAAAAAGCATGATCTTTTCGAGAAAGTGCAACAGAAGAAAAAGTTCTTAGAATCACTCAAAGAATACGTGAGAATTTCTCCAGAAAGTTTTGAATTTCTTTTTTTGATTTTATAATTTGTCAATTTTTGAAAAATTTGAAAATTGCCCCGAAAATTCTGAAGAAATCTAGATGAATTCTTTGTTAGATTCTAACAACTGTTTGTTCATAAAAATCTTTTCTATTAGCTCGTGGTTCTCAAGAAAAAAATTCTCAAATGTCATCATTCTCGATACTATAATTTCGAAGTGTGTGAGCCTCCTTTACTCGTCCCTGCACATCGGTAGCCGACGAAAACTCAAATTTCACAACATTCATCGCGAGAATTTCCATTCATCAATCTTATTCGAAACTCGTAGATGGTCGTCTGCAGGAAATGTTTATATAAGCATTTGTGGAGGCGATACGCTGTGCAAGCAATTAATGACCCGACGAGTGACAAGGGCCATGTGCTTCGGTACATAGCGACGATATTACGATATTTCTCTTCACATTGAATATTATTATTAAGTTTCATCTATCAGAACCGCTATATCAATGTAAAAAAAAAAACAACTGGTTGCTGGTTGCGGGCTTTGTAACTGCGGAACGTTTGACTCAAATTGGATGTTTTTCTTTGGAATTACAGAGCCCGCAACTAGCAACCAGTTCTATTTTTTCACGTTGATATAGCGGTTTTGATAGATGAAACCTAATAATAGCATTCAATGTGGAGAGGAATATCGTCGCTATGTGCCGAAGCACATGGCCCTCTTCACTAGTCGGGTCACCAATCGCTTGCACAGCGTATCGCCTTCACAAATGTTAATATGAACATTTCCTGGAGACGAACGTCTACGAGTTTCGAATGGGGTTGATGAATGGAAATTCTTGTGATGAATGTTGTGAAGTTCGAGTTTTCACCGGCGTCCGACGTGCGGGGACGAGGAATGCAGGCTTACACACTTCGAAAATCATATAATCTAGAATGACGATTTTTGGGAATTTTTCCCTTGAGAACCAGGAGCTTATAGCAACAATTTTTAAGAACAAAAAGTTGTTAGAATCAAACAAAGAATTCACCTGAATTTCTCAGAATTTTCGGAGTAATTTTCAAATCTTTCAAAAATTGACAAATTGCAAAATCAGAAAAAATAATTCAAAACTTTCCGAAAAAATGCTCACGTATTCTTTGAGTGAAAAAAATGCAGGAATGTCTTCTCAAAAATTTTGTCATTACGAACCATTTTGAACACACTAAGATAGAAAATTGATCTCAAGACCATATTTTCCGAAAGTTTAGGCAATTATTCCACCGGTTATTGAGGTAACAAGTAGATTGCACATCGGAAACCGGTCGGAAAACTCGATTTTATAAAAAAAATTTTGAAAAAAATCGGTTTTTTTTTTTTGTTCAAACTACATTCCTTCGATGCTTATCAACTTTTTTCCAAATTTTTATGACCACCATCGGAAAGAAGAGATCTTAAGCTTCGAAAATATGTGTGTCTCAATTTTTTACACCTTGATTTGCATGAGTTCTAATCGCAGAAAGAGTGGTGTATCCAAAGGGGCGTTCTCGGCGTTAAAGGGTTAAAGAGTCATTTCAGGGCTCAGACTCATGAAAAAGAGACGAGGGAAGTAGAAAAACGAGGGATGAAGGAGGGATGGAGCTGAATGACGAGGAGATAGAGATACAGATGAGGAAGTTAAGAAGGTCGAAGGCAGCAGGCGGACGGGGTGCAGAATGAAGCATGGATATTTAGTACAACAGCAGTTAGAGACAGACTGGAAGAGGCAAAGTGGAGAGGTAAGGATTTCCAGGAGAGTGGAAATAGGGTTTGATTGTACAGCTGTATAGGAAAGGGGACAGGGAGGAGATGGAGAATTATGGAGGAATCACATTGATGAATACGGCGTACAAAGTATACGCGATGGTACTGACGGAGAGGCTACGGAATTATGTCGAGGAGGAAGGTATATTTCCGGAGACGCAGGCGGAATTAAGAGCGGATAGGAGCGATATCGACAATATTTATATTTTGCAGCACCTGGTGGATAGGGAAATAGCGATAAAGGGGTTCAAAAGTTCACGCGTTCTTCGTAGATCTCAAAGGAGCGTTCCTTTCAGTTGATAGAGGGAGGTTGTGATAGATAGGTGTATGAAGAGACGAAGGATAGGGTAAAAGGGGGGATAGGATCTCGGAGGGTTTCTGAATGGATAGGGGTTTGAGGCAGGGGTGCCCGCTTAGCTCAACGCTTTTGGCGATCTTAATAGCTGACATGGAGAAGAAGCTAGAGGAAGAAGTGGTAGGGGGAGTGAGGGTGGGAAGGGTTAGAATTTGGTCACTCGCATATGCAGATGACATATTGTTGTTGGCAAAAAGTGAGGAGGCCTTGAAGGAGATGATGAAGAGGTTGAGAAGATACTTGGATAGGAGTCGGCTACAGTTAAATGCAGAGAAGTCCAAGGTAATGGTATACAGGAGACGGGGTGGAAGGGATAAGGGAGGTGATTGGAAGTGGAAGGGGGAGGATGTGCAGGAGGTGAGAGAATTTGTGTGTCTGGGCTTCCTAGTCAGGAGGAATTAGGGAGTGAATGGTCATATAAAAGAGAGAGTAGGGAGGGCAAATGTTGTGATGAAGCAGTTGTGGAGATTGGGAAAGAGTTTGTTTGCAGATGACTTTTAAAGGAGGATGAAGCTGTTCGACTCGCTTGTGATGAGTATGCTACTGTATGGAGTAGTGGTGCGGGGGTGAAAGGAAAGTGAGGAGGTTAATAAGGTACAGGAGAGGTACATGAAATGGACACTGGGGTCTGACAGACGCACACCTAGTGATATCGTTAGGCGGGATATGGGGAGAACGAGTTTAGGGATCCTAACAGGTAGCCGAGCGTGTAAGTATGAGGAAAAATTCTTGGAAGAAAGGGGAAATAGGTTAGTGAGGAAGTGTTGGTGAGAGAAGGAGAACATCGGCAGGGAGGAGAGGATAAGAAAGTCAAGGTAAAATGAGAAATATGAGTAGGTTATGCCAATGGAGAGAGCGCAGTATTTGTGGGCGAAAGGAGGGAAAGAAAGCCAAGAAATGATAGCGAGAATGAGATGTGGAAGCATGGAGGGCGCATACAGGTTCTGGTTTCCTCAGGAGAAGAGGATGAGCGAGTTGTGTGGAAAGGGGTATGAAAAGGTGTAACCATGGTTGGAAAAATGCGAGAAGTTGGAGAGGAGTGGGATTAGCACGGAATTATTACTGCATGAAAAAGGCGAGAAAAGGGCGGATGGACGGATGGTAGAGTTAAGTATTTGATGTAAAAAATTTTGTGAAACATGGTGGTTTAAGCAAGGCAATTTTTCAAGGCCAACAGGCTGAAGAAATGAACTTTTGTCTACTACCCCATCTACTGCGAGCCGCTAATAACTTTCGGCCAAAATAACGAAGAAAGACTATTGACTATATATCTTATAATAAAACTCATATTCGAAAACGCATAGTTCAAAAATAGTTAACTTATTGTTTGAATAACTAAAAAACTATCTTGAGAGTTAGCTTGAGTTGATTTAAAAACTCTCATATGTGGAAACATTAGGAAGAAGGTAGATTTGGCATAGAAACATTACAGGGTTCTCACTACATTTACGGGCAGAATTTTTTCGTTAAAGATGAAAAACGATGAATAAGCTGTAGGTTCTTATACATGTTCTCATGTTTCCTTTTCCCATTCGCATATTCTGCACCTTTTTTTCTCCTTTCCTTCCAAATACATCGCTTCCCTGACCTCGTTCCCCAATCTAAGTCTTGCTATTCTTGTCGATTCCTTTTCTCCCCACCCTTTTTCGAAACACTTTGGTAGTCCTTCCTTTTTTATCATCTTATACCATTTATTGCATTTTGATTCCCTGATCCTCTCCCATCTTTCTATGAGTTGACTTTCCTTATCTTTTTCTTCTAGTTCCTCAAAGTTCCATCGAACTTCCTCTCCTATATGTCTATCTGTAAGGAACTCCTTCCTTTCTTCTTCCCATTTTGTTAAGAAAAGCGCCCTCCTTCATGCTTTATCAACCTCTTTCAGGCATTCTTTCGCTAACTCCCTTCTCTTAGCTTCCCATCAAATTCCCATGCCTTCTTCCCTGCTCTGATACCTAATTTATCCCTGTGCGTTTCCTTTCTCACCATATATCCAGGTGTCCTCCTATTCACTCCTAAAGCCCATCTCACATTACGTTCCTGTAACCTTTCCATCTCTTCCCTTTCCTTCCATTCCCATATTTTTGCTCCATATCCTTAAACCGGCCATACCAGGGTATCTAACAACCAAATTCTTCTTTTCCAATCTTTCTTGAATCTTCTTTCCACTATACCCCATACCTGTTTTATTACCCCTGTCGCTTTTTTTCATTCTTTCTCGTATATCTGCCTTATGATCTCCATTCACTTGCAAAGTATATACCAAATATTTAAACTCTATCACTTCTTTTATCTTCACTCCCTTCTATCTTCCAGCCCA
>WSXT02111434.1:0-11184 GCA_011762715.2 Neuroterus valhalla
GAAAATATTTGCTTATTATCAGAAAGTTTCAAAACTTCGTATGAGAATAGGGAAAACCTCCATCTCCAAAATGTATTCAGTCCCATATTTTTAGAATATTCAGCTGCTGAGATTTTAACTAAAATCTGAAGAAAAATCGAGGGCTCTAAACTTTTTGGACAGATAGTAGTAGTTGTTTTCTCTGACCTTATTACAGATTGACGAGGAGCAGTCGCCTTGAGGGTAAAATCCTCAAGCACAGGTTTCAATCACCATCACTTACGCACCGCAGTCACGAGCCGTCGCCTACTCTGGATGGACTAAGCTTGATTTTGAATTTAAGGTTTCCCAACCTTCACACTTTCCTACTCTGGGTGCACAAAGCTTGACTTCAGGTTCAGGGGTTTTCAACCTTTACTTCTTCTGAATGGTTACGTTTTGAAAAGGGCCTCTTTCCCGTAATTCATCAATGCTCTAATGCACCCACAATTATTGATGGACCGCGTGCACGCCGTGTGAAGAAAGAGGTCTTCCCCCTCACTTGCGCCAGATACTGTATCTTTTGTCTTCTCGTTTCCACCGCTCGCCTAGAGCTTTAGACCCTCTCCGCCTGCTTGCGGGTTTGATTCCTGCCTCGAACTCTGGAAGAGTCCCAGCCGGCCACGCGGTTAATACTTGCTTAGCGAGGAAGTGTTAATCTCCGGAGAGCCGTGATGTGGTACCTCTAGAGAAAAAGGATACTGTAAGTACCTGAAGCTGTTGTTTTTGGTAATTTGGGACCCAACTCAAGCTGTAGTAGAAAGGTACGAGGAGAATGTAAACCCTGAGGGTACACATTGCATCATCCATTTTCTTTATTAGAAAGTGCATTGGTTCATAAACAGGCCCGCCAAACGTAATTTGTAATGACGCATTTACTATGCCTAATATTTGAAAAACTATATTCATTTTTCATGTGTGTAATTTGTTTGTTCAACGTCAATTATCATTTGTGGAAAATTTGGAATATTTTCAGATGTCTAGATTTATGGACACTATTTGGCGTTGCTCATTGATTTCAAGGCTTTCGCATCCAAAACATTTTTGTATTCCTAATTGATTTTTCTTTCGTGAATAGTTTTCCTGTAGGTATTATTTTGCGATCTTCAAAATTTATAATTTTGGAATTTCAAACATTTTCATGATTTACTTCATAAACAATACTGACATACATGCCATTTTTCAAGAAACATAAAATCTTGTTATTTCTGCCGTTTCTTGAGCTGGTTTAGAAACATTTGAATGTTTGAAATCTTCATTTTGTTTTCTTTTGAAAAATCAAATTTTCTGTATTTTTATGAAATAGTTCAAATGTTTAGAAAGCGAACTTGCAGCACAATTTCTTCCAAAACCAATATATTTTTCGCTAATACGGTATCTCTTTCTATTCTGCACTTATTCCCAAGTTTTTCAATTTGAATTTTTTGAGTTCCTGAAAAGTTCTTCGTTCCTTCAGAAGGAGGACTGAGAGTACATCCGTTTTCCCAATAACCCCTAAATTTCTTCCTTTCTGACGTATGTCTGGCCGTATTCTAGATTCTGGATTTTATTCAAAAACTTCTCCTTGGAATTTTTTTTCAATTTCTTGAACCCTCTCGGCAGAACTGGTAAGTTAAGTTGAAATTTGTGCTTTAGAATTTTTTTTTAATTTCTTTAAGCCTTTCGAAAAACCGAAAAATATTATTAGTCTCGAAGTATTTCTATAGCTTCTGAACACTCTCGACCAATTTTTATTATAGCTGAAACGAATGTATGACCAAATGCATGATAGAGAAAACACCAAAGTGTCTGAATAAGTCTGCGGGTAGCGCGAAAGGAAGATGGAAACATATACATGTACACACTAATACAAGAAAGAATAGGGATCAAAGTTATGAAGAAAGTTGCTTGCAACAGATTTATGATTATATAACCTCAAGAAATAATTACTATATTTCTTTCAATAGATGTTAAACACTACTTTCTGTGAATAGAGACTGCCTTCCTTACTCCGCTCGGATCCGAACCCAGGAATCAGGAGATTTCTAGTTTGCGGATGGTGAACTGAATCTCCTATTCGAACTAAAGAAGATGACTAAAATGAGAATTTTGTAATAAAAATTCTATAATTGTGTGTATATGTATAGCTAAAACGCGTATATTCCCTGTAAGAAAAAGGATCGGCGCACCCATCCGTAGTTCCGTTCGTAGGGCATTCGCCCGGGAAATGGAAGTTTCTGGGTTCGGATCCCAGTGGAATAAGGGAGGCGGTCTTTGTTTTATAGAACGTTGTATTTAATCTCCTAATCGACGGATTTCCATTTGGCCTTTATGAGGTCAATATTTTTCAAAGATTCGTTTGTTCAAATGAGTCAGTGCAGCAGACTTATATTTTGTGATTGTAAACTGAATATCCTTTTAAAGCTGATCAAGGTGACCAATGAGAATCTTCGAATGAAAATTCTATATCAATAGAAAGCCTAATTCTTTATCTCTTATTAACCATATTCTAATATTTTCTACGTCAAGTTTCCTACGTCCGCTTTTTCAGTTCATTCTAGGATTGCTTATGGAAAGGACGTGAAATTTTCTAGGGTATTTTTAAGAATGACAAAGAATTTTCAGTTTATTTTGTAATTTAATGGGCTTTTGACGGATTTACGAAATCCCAAGGTATCAAAAAAATTTGAAGGAGTTTTATAGGATTACACGAGTAACAGCTTACCTTGCTATCCCAGAAGCCGTCCGGGGAGGGAGTCTTTCCAAGATTTGTGGGAGACCCTGAATGGGTGAGGCGTGGGGAGTCGTAGAGGTGCGAGGGCTTGCATGATGGGGGGGGGGGGGCTTCTATGCAGGAAAAGGGAGGTCAGGGGAGCTTCCCAAGAAATAGAGAAAGTTTTGGAAGGAGAGCGAAATATACAGTTATCAATAAGGAGGGGGAGATTTCGAGTGACTGAATGGTGGATAGAGATGAGGCGGTCACGAATGGTATAATAACAGGGGACGATGAGCGAAAATACACGTATATGAGTAAGGTGAGGGCAACGGTGGAAGACTACGTGGCCATGAATATGCAAGGTTGAAGGGAGGATAAAATCAGACCATCAGCCGATAATCTTGTGGATGAGTGCGGTGGGTGGCGGAAGGCAAGGAGGAGAAGAAGTGTCGACAGGTGTGAGGGAGATAAGGACGGGGAAGGCTATGGAGCAGTATCAGGAGAAGTCAGGAAAAGTAAGTTTCGAAGGAGAGTGAGTGGAAGAGATATGGGGAGATCTCAAAGAGAAAGGGTGTGTGCAGAAGAAAGCATTTGGAAAGAAGAAGAAAAGAATGGTGAATCCGTGGTGTGATAGGAAATGTAAAAAGATGAGGAAAAGGGTTAGAAGTAAGTGCAAAAAAATAGGATGAGGGAACTTCGGAGAGGGAGGAGTACGCAGAGGTGTGGAAGGAGCTTAGGTTAATGTGTGAAAAGTAAGAGCATGAAACAGAGAAAGATCTAGAAGAGTAGTTAAGAAGTTCCAAGACAGAGGGTGACTTTTTAACGGCAATACGGAAGTAAGGAGTGAAGAGAGCTCTCAAAGAGTCTTTCCGGGGCTCAGATCAACGAAAACGAGACAAGGAGAGTAGAAGAACGGGAGAGGAAGGGAGGATGCTGTTCTGCCGTCAACTCTTTTCTCATCTCTGATAACATGCCTCCTAACCCTCTTCCTTCTGCGTTATCCTTTCATGCCTCATGCATCTTCCATTCACATTTTTTTAGTAACTTTTTTAGGCTCTCAGTATTTCTTCTCCGCTCATGTTTGACTCATCATTTTTGAGTCTCACTATTTCACTTCCTCTCTCGAACCTTTATCCTTGTTTTTTTTATTTCTGCTGCATTCTAGAACACCGCTTTTATGTCCCAATCTTCCTCTCCTGCTCCTCTTGTCCTTGTCTTGATTCGTTTGCGACTTTCATAAACCTCGACGCATTCCCTGTCTTATTTCCATGTTCTCTATTCTTCTCTCAATCATGACCAGTTCTTACTTCCTCCCATTCACTCTGGGGTTTCTTCCGTTTTCGGCCCCTTTTCTGCAAAGTCATATCTTCTATTTTTCCTTTTCTTTCTTTAAACAAGTTCTTTTTGCCTATTACCTCAAACCCCTTCTCCTCATGCCCTTACGTCACCAGAAACATGTTTTTCCTTCCTTCCATCTCCCTTTCAATAGAAAGGAATTATCTCTCGACCTGCGATAATCTCCTACGTAGCATTCCGTTCTCCTCATGCACTACTATCTCACCTCCTTTTGTTTTTCCATTCCTTCATCTCAGGGTTTCTTCCTTCATCCCTTGCCTCCAGTTTGCTTAAGCCATCTTGTATCACCTTCATTTCCCATATTCTATTTCCCTCCTTTTCTATCCGCTATCTTTTTCCAGTGTTTTTCTTTTCAATTTTGTCTTCCTATAAAAGTGGTCCCCCTCTACTTCTCTAGTCTCCACATCCTTTTTCCTTTTTTTTCTCTGCCACTCTCACCCTCCACTACCCATTTCTACACTGCATATAGCATTCGCCTTCTTCTGCCAGTCTCTGAGGAATTCGCTCCAACACCTTGTTTCCCGGCTAAGTGAGCGCGGCGTATCTCTCCCGTGTCCCTCCCATTTCATGGACCTATGTCGCCTACTACCCTGACCTGCTGTTTCCCCCATTCTCCTCGGCGTCTCGTTTCGGTCGAACGTTAAGTGAATACTTCTCGCCTTCTCCTTCTTCCTACTCCTCACGTTTCAACGACTCATTACTCTTCACATCTTTGACTCTATCCACATTCCTCGTGGAAGTTACCTGGAGGAAGCTGATTCTTCAGGAATGATCACAATTCTCCTACTTCATTTTTCGAACCGTAGTATTGACACTAGAAATCCACTTATGCTGCTTTGTTTGGAATTCTTTGAGAAGGTTTCTCATCTGGTAATGCGCTTACGATGACTTTTCCCTATGTACTATAAAGTTTGCAAATAGGCAAAGAGAACAGATATACTGCGCTTTGTATAAAATTTCTATTGCCATAACATAATATAGGAGTGAGAAATTCCTAAGTAAGTAAATTATGGCATGACTTTTTGCACTGTTCACCACCTAAATACTATTGTTTGTATGTTTGTAATGGTCGCAGTCTATCCTGCATTGTCTCAAGCGCAGCCCGTCGCAACCAGACCCTGGCTGTGAATTAGAGTCTTGGTTTGATGATAGCAGAGTAGAGCCAAGCGATCATCTTAGACCCTAGACTCCTTGTCTGAACAAAAGCTCTCCTGCACATCCAAAATGCCGTGAAGAATCTTCTGTATTATATTTCTAGATTCTTCGCCTAATCCAGCGCACTGTCTAGAATTGCTTCCAAATATTTCCCCGAATTCGAGATCATAAGCCTCACGCCACGGAATACAAGAGCGTTGGCATTCGGCATTTTGTACTTTCTCGTATAAAGGATGAAAGTAGTCTTTTCCGGATTACCCGAGAGCCCTGAGCGATCGAATAAGGGCTTAACGATCCTTAGCGCTGATCTTGTTGTACCCATCAAAGTATCTTGATGCCCCCCCCCCCCCCTCCGACTATGATGACAAAGTCATCCGCATATTGCTGGCTTTAATATTCGTTCTCGTTTAATTTTCGTAGGAGGTCGTCGACTACAACGCACCGCAGGAGGGGTGATAAAACAACCCTCTGTGGGTATCCTCGCAGTACTATTCCCCTAATCAGACCTTCACTTCACCTGGTTTTGAGCCGATTCCAATGCAGCGTACTTCCTATCCAACCTTCAAGCTGGCTTGGTGCGCCGCACTTCAAGGCTTCCTGGCAGATGACTTGTATAGTGGCGTTGCTGAAGGCACCCTCACATCCAAGAACGCTCCCCCAGCATACCTCCTACCCTTTTTAAGCTACTGCTTCAATTTCGTCACAAGAACATAGAGCGCGATTTCCACAGAGCAGCCTGCCTGAGAGGCGTGCTGCCTTCTATGCAGTGGAGGAGCTAAGAGTACTTCGTCCCCGCTATGTCTCTTGACAAGCTTCTCTAACGTCTTCAAAATAAAGGACGTCTGACTGATCGACCTAAAAGCTTAAGCGGCAGTGGAGCCCTCCTGCGATACTTGCTCTCTATACTTTCGTCAGTGGAAAGAAGGAATAATCCAAGCACTTTCGGAAAAGCACTGGGTAGACGCCATCCGCTTATGGCGATTTGAAGGGACAAAAGGAACCGATGGCCTATTACGGCGAAATGCCAGTTGGCCTTCTCTCTTTCTTGGTCCGTGAATTCCTACTCTCGGTCGGTTTGCGTTTGCTGGAAACCTGGGAGGTGAACTTCCACCACGTGTATCAGTGTTTCTTTTTCGTCTTCGGCAAACTCGAAATTTCAAAGCCTTATGGCCCTATCGCCACAGTCACCACCATCAGTTTGTTACCATCCAATCTATTTTTTCTTGCTCTTAATAGTTCTGCTAATAAATTTGTCAGCGGAGGCTTTAAACTGACATCTTTCAATTAAATTTAGGGAGATATTTTTTTCTAATGTGAGCGATTGTATATGCAGTTCTTCTCATCAAAAGAGATATAAGCGTATTTTCCACAAATGAGAAATAATATTAACTATTAATTGAATCAAATATGAAAATGTATTTATGTAACAATCAACTTGTAGGTACATCCTTCTCAACCCTCAAATATGAACCCTCTACATTATTGCATCAGCAGAAATACAATAACACAATTACATGAGTCTGAAAAGTGAATATAAGAACATTGTCGGCAATGAATTGAAACGGCTACTGTACTTATCGGTAATCGATTTTAACCATACTCTTAGAAACTACCGAACAGAAGGGATGAAGCCAGATTGGATGATTCAATGTGTCCCCTGAGGGTTCCCATGTCCCTTGTACCTCTCTACTATTCCTTTACACACCCTACCACTACCTTAGTAGTAAGTAAGGGGGGCCTACAGCTTAAGGTGGGTTTTGAACCACCGAGAACACCAGCTCCAAGTACTTAGAGTAACCTTTTTCTCAAGAGGTACGGGCACCACGACTTTCCGGAGATGAACACTCCCTTGCTAGGCCGGTGTTCTCCGCGTGAGCCGCCGAAGCTCTTCCTTTGTGCGAGGCGGGAATCGAACCCACAATCAGTCGGCGTCGGTCCAAAGCACATGCCTTAGCCCCACGACCAACTGACCACCCTAGAAAGGATGGAGTTTGAACTTCGGTTTTTTCGAATCTAATTCTAGGCATGGCGGTGTGTAGTTTTGAATGCCAATAATTCCAACCATAGAAATTATGGTTCCGAAATGATATCTGGGTATATATTAGAGACCGTTTTCGTTATCTCTCATCTTCGACCTGCGCGTAATTTCGGCAGAGGCTTAAACTTGCAAAAAACGGTTTTTATTTATAACTCTTTTGTTCATGGTTTCCCTGTTAATCTGAGTCAAAAAACATATATCGGTTCAAACTTTTACTTACAATGGGTGTTCCGTTATTCATGCGAGATTTGAGTTGTCTCGAAAACACATTTTTCCAATTATTTTAAAACAACAAGTACATAGGATAGGGTTATTATGGAATGGCACATCAAGCAGGTCACCTTCACGGCTTTGCTGGTACGTGCTCACTCTTTCGTAGAAATTTTCCATGACAATATTCCATAAATGTCACTAAATTTAGTTGATACATCGTTGATGCCAGAAAAGCCATAGAGGTCATCTGTCCAATGTTCTTTTTCATAGATCAACATAACCCTATCATATGTCCTTTATGTTTGAAAAAAATTAAATAAAAAAAATGTGTTTCATACTTGACTCAAATCTTGCATGAAATATAGGACACCCTTTACTTATTCTCGGATAACATTAGATATATTTTTGCACTTGATGTCGAGAAAATCAATGATGATGAATAAATTATGCATTAGCTACTTATTTTTCATTGTTCATTAACAAATTTATTAATGGAGTGAATGATTTTATTTGTATTCGGCTTCCTTAATTACAAGCCTATTCATATAAACTGATGATGCAGTTTCTTTGATTAAAGGGTACCAATAAGATTTGTAGAGAATCCTTAAGGTATTTGAATTTAAGGATATGGATTCTTTTAAGGATTTAAATCCGTATCTGAGATGAGGATTGAATAATAATTACATTTTCTACCTAGAGAGAAAGCATCATATTTTCCTTCATTCCAAAATCCCTCTATCCCCTATCCTACGTAATTTTCCCCGACCCCCATGCAAGACAGCATACATAAATTCCCAATCTATCCCTATACTAGAAGTACTTTAATCTATTTTTTTGCAGTCCCTATCTATCTAATTCACTCCACGCTTACCTGTATTGAGAAAAACTCAACGATTCTCAAGTAATGAGTTTCCATTTACATACCTTTAGAGGCCACAATATCAACATTCGCATTGCGCTATATGACAGTTCTCCTTTATGCATAATTCCGTTTTTCTCGGCATTCATTATGTTCTCATAAATAGTCATTGCTATAATATTACTATGTTGCATCATAGGCTTATGACAAGCATTTCGATTTCTACAAAAATCCATCACTTGATCTCTTAGCATACGATTTACTCTTTCTTGCTTCTCAGCAGCCGCGATGTCTGATTCTTTTGTATAAGATTATTGACACTCCAAATGCACAGCAACTAATCCCAATCCCTTCAGCCTCGAAGTGGTGCACTTTATCATCCTTCTGTTTGAGAATTGAAGGGATTATTACTCTTTCCTTCACCTCCGTAGTATCGCCTCTGCCGGAGACACTTTTCTTACATATGAAACATATATTTTCCTCCAGTTTTAATTGCAACTGCAACTTTTTACGTTTCAAAAAAATCTCTCTGAACGTGAACTGTGGTTCGGTGACTAAAACATCACCAAAGTCTTGGTTATACTGAAATTTTTCTGACTTTTTCGAAGTGCAGCAGACTTACATTGCAACAGTTTGTATTTAATGAAACCGTAAGGGTTAACGCGAAGTACCAACGCATCTAAGCCTTGAGTAGAGAATTTTTATTATAACTTTCTTACCGATGCGGTTTTGGTGCGCTCTAATTGAAGGACACGTTCACAGACCAACCCTTGGAACAAACAAAAACCTATGCGGACTCAAAGTATTCATAAGAGATCTAAATGTAAGTAAAACGCGAGTTACTGGTAAATATCCAACCGGACAGGCGTTCTTGAGGCTTCTCCGAAAGAAGTTACCTTTTTGAAACTACTCGATTGGTTGAAGTTGCTTGCTCAACTGCCTGAATGATTTCTCATGCATGCCCCTCTTAGGTACGCCGGCGGTGAATTTGGTTCGAAGATTTTGGATATTGAGTATTTTCGGTGAACGGGCAGGCATGGATGTTAGCTAAATTCCACTCATTTTTCTGCATAATTCGCGTAAATATATTCTGGTAATCGTAATGCTCCACAAGACTAGTGTGTTATATTGAGGAATAACAATTTAACTGAATTACAATATCTTGAACAATTCCCATTTTTCTCCTATTGAAATTTTTTAATTAATCCGTTTACGGGTGTAGATTATTTACATTTATTCCGGGTGTGGCCCTGCGAGTTATGCCTTCCAACTTACGAATGAAGGGGTTAACATTTTGAGATATTTTTATGATACCTAGACCCAAGAATGACAGCTCTGCGTGCCCATTTCGCAAGTGCCTTGTCATGTTTCTGACACGCGGGTATGGCTTGGAGCTACGAACCAGTGATGGCGTCCCACCTTCGAGAGCACCGATGATAAGGACGTGTAAGGACTGTTCCATTCCAACCTCAGCATACGGTAGTAGCAGTTTATGCCAAGAAGTTTTCAGGATTGGTGCAGAACGTGTCATGAACATTCTGAGCACCTCTTGCACGTACTGTCTGGATTTTCAATTAACGCGGGAACGACGTATCTCTATAGACACAATGTTACCCTAAGGATGTTTTATTACCATGTTTTCTTTTCTCATGATGTTGGTCGCGACCCTGTCCCGTCAAACGCTCTAAGGGAGATTGTTAGTTTTGAAGGACAAGAAGTGCCAAATTCACTAGAAATACATGTTCTGAACAATAGTCCCTTGTAATCACACAAGGCCTCACATATAACTGCTTGATAAACAGAAACCAACTTAGTTCGTGATGAAATTTTTAGCTCCAGCCGACAGCAACATCACAGTCAAGAAGATTGAAAAGAAGAAGAAGAGGTGCGAAGCGTTGACTGACGCGCAAACTGCGCCTCTTACCCGCGTGCCAAAAATATGATGTGTCAACTGCGCGATGGATGCAGAAAGCTGTCATTCTTGGGTTGCTCAAGTCAATAAGACACAGAGGGTTTCGCTGGTTCTTTATTGCGATTTCATCAAGCCATGCGTGTAGTCATATAACGATCGTTTGACGTGACCACAATTGTCATTTACCCCGTTTCTACTGGGAACCAGTGTTATTTCCTGCATGGCGATCGGCTCCAGGGGTACGCCGCAGTTGTTGTTTGACAACATTCCTAGCTATGTGTGTGTGTGTGTGTGTGTGTGTGTGTGTGTGTGTGTGTGTGTGTGTGTGTGTGCATGGCACTTGCTGGATGGATGCAGAGAGCAGTCATACTTGGGTTGCTGCGATTCCTTAAGACACAGGAGGATTAAGCCGGCCCTTCTTTGTGATTTCGTCGTGCATGTGGTCACTCATCTCACGGTCGTTAGACATGGCTATGGGTGTGTTTGACTGCGGTTCAACTAGAGGTTGTGCCATTTTCACAAATTCTTCGTATAGAAAAAACAAAAAATTTGGATATCTTACAAACAGAATTAGCTAGGATTCCAATTTAAACAGATTCTTCATCTCTTATCTAGTACAAGCTTATTCCCGTTTCCCGTTCTTGTCGTCATTTTCATGTGATTTAAAGTTGCATCCTGCCCACCATGCACAAGGTGGTATGTAAAATGTAAGCTACGTCAAAAGAATCAAGTGTACATAGAAAACTAGTCTCAGGGTTAGCTTATCTTCCGGTTGACACTTGAATTTCGAACCTTAATCAAACTCCAGTGACCCCAGAGCGCTCACACGTGAAACTGAGAGTCGAACCTCCATAACTCGAGCAGCAAGGGACCGAGACAAAAGTTCGAGTTATAGAGGTGTTCGAGATACGGAGGTTCGACTGAAATAGTATGTATAA
>WSXT02111445.1:0-11184 GCA_011762715.2 Neuroterus valhalla
AAAAAACATCTTTCCCGGAGCCGGCAGGGAGAGCTGTGTCCGGGTGTTTTGGTTTCCTCTATGTTTGGACCACCGGAAAAACAGTGACAGGTAAAATTTACCCTGTCACAAAGTTTCTTTAGGTGAATCATAAGGTGATTTATTAATTTTATTTCTGCCTAACGCTTTAACAGGGACGAGTCACAATTGTCAGTATCTATCAGTCTGTAGTCGAGTTGTCTTCGTTCACATATTTTGTATTGATTAATTTGTTTACATTTGTCTAAGAAGTTTGCGTCAATTGGTGAGTAGGAGGCTTTATAAAGGATAAGGTATTCATGGTCTGGAATGATTGCTAAAAAAGTGTTGTATATTTTTTCAGGTATAGGGATAATGTGTTCAATTATTCCTCCTTCTTGCTCTAATACTGGTATTTTGATGACATATGTTAGTAGCCCTAGTATTATGGCTACCTGAATGGAGCTGATGTCTATTTTATCTTGGTAATTATCTTCCGTATTATCAAAGTGGTACCTAGTCCTGTGTTTTACTTCAAATTCGTCGATTGTTTCTCTGAGTATACGAGGGGTTAACAATTGTGGATGTAGGATTCCATGTTTTCCATCATTGATGGCGTTGATAGCTTCCGTGTGTGTTGTCGTTGATATTACCTTGTCGTTTACGTGCTGCTTTGGATCCTTGATCAAATTTGTTCATCAATTTATTATGATCTGTTATCGACGTACCGAGTAAAAGTCTTAATATTCTTGTGTAATTTGTTAGGGCTGATGCAATATTTTTGTTATCTGTATATAATTTATCAAACTCATTATTTCTGTATTCTAAATCATTGTTACTTGGAGTTACAAAAAGTGTTTTTGAAATATCTCCTACAAAATTGGCTATTACTCTTTTTGGTCTATCACTTTTTCTAGGAAACATTGTACTTCCTTAACATTCGTTGATGTTTTGTAATTCTTTACAGCGTTTTTTTTGCTGGATTCGGTTTAAAATCTTCGCTAGTTACCAAGTAACCTAGATACTCGAGTTCGGGCCTCAGGTTTTGACATTTGTCATGCTGTAATTTCAACCCGTCTTCGCGTAGCCGCTCTAGAATTAGAGAAAGGTTTTTATTATTTTCTTCTATAGCACTGCCAAAGATGATAATGTCATCTAGATATATAAAACAATTTTTTCCTATCAATCCCCTCAGGACTCCGTCCATCATCCTTTGAAATGTAGCAGGAGCATTTTTTGATCCGAATGGCATTCGTGAAAATTAAAATTGTCCTTCCGGAGTTGAAAATCCTGTATATTTGGATGAATTGGCAGACATTGGAATTTGATGAAATCCCGAGCCATTCTCGATTTTCTTTTTTCCAGAAGCGTCCGATTCCTTCGGGATAATCCAGATCAGAGACTTAAAGGTGAAATAGATTCTCTTATGACACTTTTCTTTAACAGGTTATTCACTTGTCGTTTGACTTACTCCTTACGGCACTCAGGAGGTCTATATGATTTAATATTGATAACTTTCCCTGTTCTCAAAATTATCTCGTGTTCGCTTGATGTTGTGCAAGGCAAAAGATTTCCATCCAATGTATATACGTCTGAAAATTGTAATTTGATTTTCCAGATGGTATTTGAATTTTTCTTCTATAAACTAAACATTCAGTTCAATGGAACATTCTATGAAAATGCATTTTCAAGGTTATTTATTGAGGTGATAATTGACATAAATACGGAAAAAATTCGAAGAAATTATTAATGCGAAAATCAACTTCTTTCAATTTCCTCGATATTTTTTATTTTAAAATTAGACTCATGAGTCTGTATGGGACTGCGCTTTTTTGTACAATACCTTCACGTTTTGAGATACTTAGAGGAACAAATTATACATTTGAAAGTTTACACTCTGACACGATTTATATTTTCGGAACTATGAAACAAAAATTGTTTCTAGAGTCGAGTATTTTCCAGAATAATTTAGATGATTCAATTCAAGATCATTCTTTCGATTTTCACGCAAAAATCGGTTTTATAAATTGAGGATTATTATAGCAGCTGAACTAGTTCAACTTAACTATTCCCACAAAAATTATATTTTTGTGTTGAAAATTGATCCTTTTCATCTAAAAAGTCTTCTATTATACTTTTAGTTCAGAATTAATCTTTTCCGATTAGAAATACTTTTATTTGAAAAAAAACTTGACTGATTTCCTGAAAATCACCTTTTTGTTAGAGAAATTAATTCATAGTATATAAAAATTCTACTCTCATATTTTTGGTATACAATTTATCTCTTTGGGTTAAAAATTCTTTTATGTGGTAGAAAGTAGAACGATTTTGTTTCGAAGCCACTTCTTAGAATAAAACGTCATTCTTCTTATTTGGAAAGTCTAGAAATATATATTTGGTTCAAAATGAATCTCTTGAAGTGAAAAATTCTTCCCTTTGGTAAAAAATGAAACTATTTTGTTGATCAGTCATCTTTTTAAGTTCAGAGGTCATAATCTTTGGTTGATAGATAATTCTTTCTATTTGGAGAGTCTGCTATTTTGTATTCGGAAAAAAAGCAATCTATTTTGTTGAAAATTGATAGGTGTTGCTTGAAAAGACGATCCTGTTAATTTGGAAAGTCTACACATATACATTTGGTTCAGAATTGATCTCTTTTGGTGGAAAATTCTTCCTTTTGGTGTTGCGTTAATTTTGAATTCATCATTTTATTCTATTTTTGAGTTCATCAGTGTGCTTTAGAATGAACTCCAAGTTTGATTTGTTTCATTTCACTCCTTGTTATTCTCAATTCATGTTGAAAAATTCAGGTTCTCAGTCAATGATTCTAGTACTTGGTGAAATATTTAAATATTTTGTTGAAGAGTAATATTCTCTTAATAAAAGTTTTTTTTTCTAAAGTCTATTATTATATTCTTGTTTCGAAATTTTTCTGTTTCAGTCACGAATTTTCCTATTTGGTAAGAAATCAAACTTAGGAAATAGTCTTTTTGAAATATACATTAACTTTATGCTACACATGAAAGAAGGGGAGTGCCTAACTCTTTATCATAGTCCCCAGGACATTTAAACTGGTGATGATATCCAGCTTGTTGGGTCTGGGTTCGATGATGAACCTGTGACATCATCATTAAATAAAGAATGAGCTGCGCCATGTGTTGTAATTGCAGCATCTCTGCCTATGATCGATGCTGGGGATTCACGATTTGCTCGAAAGATAAGAAGAGCGTCTGTAGAGCCTGATTGTCCGATGCCAGTTCTAAAGGTTGCATTTGCGGCTGAGGCAGTAGTGCAGGTATTGGAAACTGCTCGAATGGTGGTGTTGTCAGCAGTTGTTGTCCCGGCATTTGCAGGTGAGCCAGTTGTGAAGCTGGCATTTGCGGCTGAGTAATTAGTGCAGGTATTCGCAACTGCTCCAGTGGTAGTGTATTGGCAACTGGTCGACTGGCGGTGTTGTCAGCAGTTGACCCTGCGTCTGCAGGTGAGCCAATTATAGAGCCTGCATTTGTGGCTGAGGTAGCCGTGCAGGTAATGGACACTGGTTCAGTGACGGTTTTGACATCCGCGCCTGAGCCACTTTTGGAGCCTGCATTTGTGGCCGAGGTAGCCATGCAGGTAATGACACCTGGTTAGGTAGCGGTGTTTGCATATTCTGTTTCCCGACCTGCATATGCGACTGAGCCGTTTTTGAAGGATGAATTTGCGGATAAAGCAACCGTGCAGATAATTACTGACCCTGTTTCTGAATTACCAGCGGCTGTTGAGTTTGCGTACCATTCAGTCTAGAATTCGTCGGCTTTATATCCATTTTCCTCCAAAGAGGGCACCGCAGTGCGTAAACCACCCGTTACTCCCTGCAGCGGTGGATTTTTTGACTGCAAAGTAAAATCATAATATATAGTTTATGTGACATACATATTCTTTAGATTTGCTGTTCTAAACATTTTTTGAAGAATCTGATTTGTTTATCTTTCAACGCTATAATAGAGCAGGTTTACATTATTTTTGTTGACTATGCAAAAAAAAGTGAAAGGCAGAGGAAATTATTTTTGTCAGTATTGCTAAAAATGATTTTGGCAACTAGAGAAAAATTCTTCATTTAATCTACCAAAGTAAATCATTGTGAAATAGACTACATTAAAGCGAGAGGAAAAACACAAAATATAGAATATCCATTGAGCAATTAGACATTTCGGGAGACAGAGGTTCAGTAGCTCAATAAGGCTGGACATTTGAATTCAGTAGACATATTCACGGTCATTTACCAGTTTACACGAACTTTTCCCGGTCATTAAGAGGGCTGGGTACAGGGCATTTTGGAGGGGTTTTGTATTACATTGTTTGCTCTAAGAGTATTTCGAAAAATACGACTCATGTAGTATCCCTAAATTCGCGAAAAAATAAGGTTACTGCATTATTTTTTCAATGCTTGAAAAAAAAAATTTAATAAAAAATATGACCGTTCAAAGTTACCCTATCTTTGAAAACTGATTTCTCGGGTTCTAATGATTATTTAGGAAAATGAGAAAATAATAATGTAAATCTGATTCATTATGAACAAATTAATGTATACAGGATGAAAATGGCTATTAAATGAATATAAAAAAACATGAGAGTACGAAAGCTCTCCGAGCAGTAATTTTAAGGCAAGGAACTACCGATACGGGCAACGAAATGCTTAAGCAGACTCTGACACGCTCAAGCTGATCTGATCGCTACAATGTATACCCTTTACCTCACCCCGGAAAGTTAGAGGGGCAGAATCTAAACTCTACAGCTGGCTATATTCATAAAAAAATTAATTATTCTAAATTATTGTTATTATTAGAGTCGAAAATTGACTCGATTATAAGTAACTCGCTAAAATGAGAATAGTTGAAATTATTATTATTTGAAAGGATATGTTGGGCGTTCGGGCTCGCCTTCGGGTCAGAATGAATTTTAAATTCTATAAATGATGAATCATAAATTTGGTTGGTTCACCACGTAATAAAGGAATCATGACAAAAACAAATTTGAATATTGGAAACAGGAAGGTTCATTTCTCAGTCAATCTGAAAAACAATCAATAATCTGCAAAATGAGAAAATATAAAAAAAGTACTTGTGAGTTTCAGGAGTTTGATACAATTTTTCCCAGATGTCATCAACAGAGTTGCAATCAGGAAGGGAACGTAGCCCAAATTCAGAAAAATATATGCATCGTTATGTCCATTTACTGCTGAGATATTGCATTATTTCTCAGTTTGAACGCATGAGTACGCACTAGCGCAACGCGTTTCTCTCTCACTTTTGAACTCTCTCTCTCTCTCTCTCTCTCTCTCTCTCTCTCTCTCTTTGCATACTACATCTTTCACTGTCTCACAAATGCGGCGCGTGTAAAATCTGGAACGTTTAGTTAAAAAATCTAACTCCTCAAACCTTGATAAAGTTTGGAGAGTTTCTTTTTCGAAATTGAAATTTGTTTGAAATTTGAATAATGTTTTTTTAATGGTGAATTTTTACTTTCAGTATAGATTTATTTTTGAAATAATTTTTGGAGGGAAAAAATTTGTACATTGAGGACGGCTTTATGCTATTACTGTAGAGAGCTTGTTCAGTTTAGGATAGTTTCTAGTATAGCTTTCTTCTTATAGGAATATTTCCTATTTTCTTCCCCTTAATTTGGCAGCTATAAACTTAAGTATAAAATAAAAGTATGGTATTAGTTTAATTAATAATCGGTAATTAGGCGCAGAGTATATATTTGTGGAAAGAAACAATTCGAGATAACAATAATAGTAGTTATTAATATAGTTATCATTATTATTAGAAACTAAACTATCCAATTATTAACCGAAAACTCCTGATAAAAAACGGTTTTATCATGGTTTTAACTTTTAGACACATCTTTCCATAATTATATATTTGATCATGAATTCTTTATCTTTAATAGTGTTTAGATTCCATGATTACCATAATAATTATACGATGAGCTGGCCCATTCCTCGTGGAATTCCAAGCTGACGGATACAGGAACTCGAGCTGCCGGTGGCAGAGAGCAAAGGGGTTGAGAGACAGACGCTTTCCGGCAGCGAAACCGAATACACGTTTGACAGATTCTCTCCGCGCTTTGTAGAACAGGAGCTGACTGACGACAATACCAGAGCGACGCTCGGACGTCCTCTCGCGCTTCAAAGTGCTAAAGAAGTTTTAAGTAGCCGTTCTCTCATAATTTCTCAAATTTCTCTTATTTGATTTACCTCTGTTTCTCTCTCCTTTTCACCGTTCCTTTTTTCAATCCGGTTTTCCTGTGGTTTGACTCTAACTTGTGGTGTTGTTCTTTTATAAACTAGTGCGCCCTTTGGGACATGGTCTCCTCTAGTAGGTTTGGTGTTTAGTGTTCGTGATTCAGTGTGGATTTTGTTTTATCGATTCGAGGCTTGTACCTTGCTTAGGTGCTTGTACCGCCGGGTCCGCGTAACAATTCCAGGCTTGTACCTTGCTTACGTGCTTGTCTCGCCGTGTCCGCGTAACGATTCGAGGCTTGTACCTTGTTTAGGTGCTTGTCTAACCGTGTCGGCGTAACGATTTGAGGTTTTCACCTTGCTCAGGTGATTGTCTCGCCGCGTCCGCGTAACAATTCGAGACCCGTACCTTGCTTGGGTGCTTGTCTCGCCGCGTCCCTTTTTTTTCGAACATCCGACGTGGGCAATCCGGCACTTCTGACCCACGCAAAACCAGTCGGAGAAATCCTCACGTGCCTCGCATTTGTTGGCAGTCTGGTTTTCCCCAGGTTTTCTGCCAATTCGGACTCAGAAGGCCCCAAATCTTCTCGCGATTTTCCACAACCGGCTATTTCTGAGGATAGTGCTACTTCTTCAGCACCCCTTCCGCCGTCCTCTCTACAGAAGGCACCCCGGACAAGTCCTCTTGAGTCTAAGACTCTTTTCGAACCCCGTACGAGCCACCCGGTCCCGCGACCTGTCACCCCTGCTATTTCGTGTTACCTGGTATTACCAGTTACACCAACCCTGAACTGCTTACCATCTACTCCAGGAAAATGGTATTCGCCTGAGGTCCCTAGGGTTAGTCCCAGAGTTCGCCACAAACTCCGCTAGCTGAAGCAAACCCGCCGTCCACTTCTGAAGAAGCATGAATAACTCGCGGCCAGGACTCAAATCACGAGTTATACATTCCTCTCGGCTCTTTGCCAGAGACTTAACACCCTCTCCCTCACAAAGTCCTTCCACATCCCTAACCCCAAATCACACCTCCCGCCCCCACCTTCGTTTCCAACTGTTGAGTTCCGATGTCTTGACTTACGTTCCAAACTAAAAAAAAATAAATTATTATTAAAATTAAAATTTTCAAACTGCAGCGCTATCCCGACTTTTGTCCTCTTTTGCGTCAAGTGAACGGGCAATCCGGATAGCGCCACAGTAACGCCGAGAGTCACCTCGACGGGTTGAACGCACGCACCTTGTCGGAGCGACACCCTCGGGGCAGTCCCACTCGGGCCACCGGCCTATATATGAAACAAACAGACAAATTTTTCGAAGAAAGTTGGAAACGGCTCCCGATTCTCTGACGAATATCATGCTCCGCTCACCGAGTACGCCCGGTCGTGGCCGTAGTAGACCACCCACTCGTACGACGGCTCCCCGGCAGAACCCTGTTTCCGAATTACACTAACAAAACTCGGTGGCGCTCAGACAAAACAATGGAGAAACATCTCGCTCGGAGGTTGCCTCGCTCCCTTCACCCTACAGACCACGTTCACCCAGCCCGCGGGGGCGCAGTCATTCCGTTCCGACGAGAAGCGATGCACGTAGGAAAAATACTTCATTAAAAATACCAGGAAGTACGGCTCAGCACCAGGTCTCGATTACAGGCATGGAACAAATTGCAGGTCCGAGGAATAGACTGGACCCTGCTCCTATAAACGACTATATTCAAGCTTTAGGCACAAATAACGCCCTGACAAATATTACGGTGAGCGCACCCTAATCCGTGCTTTCCGAGCCCCAGAAGTTGCACGTCCGACGTTTGCAGGGCTGGACCATGAAGACCCGCATACCTTTCTCGCACGATGCTTTTCTCGACAACGCTTCGAAGTGGTACGAGGTATATAGAAACCTCTCTATCCCATGGACAAAGTTACAGAGCCTTCTTATCCAGCATTTCGCCGGGACATCGGTTCCTAGCAAACTTCATGCAAAGTTTCATTACATGAAACGAGGAGAGAGCGAGGGGGGGGGGAGCGCGTAGGAATTTTTCTTGAAAAAAAAAATTTATTCGCTCTACGCCTCCTACCTCAAGCCACCGAGAAACAGACAAGGAGTTTACTCCTGGAATCCATAAACCCTTGATAAAAAGGTTATAGCGCTGCAACTTTAGACTCTTTTGGAGCCCTGTTCGAACGAACGGTCCAGGCTGAAGCCGACGAGACTGGAGAGAACCCGAGAAGAGAGGCCCGCGACGGGAACAAATCAAAATCACATAATACAGTCGAACAAAATGATCCTACGATCTCGAATCAATCAGCTCCGCCAGTGCGACCCCCTCCTCAGTGCCATTACTGTTCGGGGCATCAGTTTCACCGCGACTATCCTGCACTCCGTGCCCGACAATCCGAGGTCACGCCGGAAAACTGGCGAGCCCGGGCGGCCGAGGCCGACACCTCAGCCGTCCCGACTGTACTCAGAGTGCCCCTGTCATAAGCGCCATATATTCCGATCTCGGTAACCTACCCAGAGTCCGCATTCTTCTAGGTGGTCATGAATTCATCGCCGAGATTGACACCCTTGCTTCGGCAAATTCTGTAAATAATTTAGTTTTAACCGAAGCCAACCTGCGTACTCGCAAGCTGGGGCCCGCACACGCAATCCTAGCAGCCATTGGAGCCACTATTTCCCTAGAGGGCATTGTTTCTCTCAATCCTATTCTCCAAGCAATCGCCTACCAAGACTCATTTCACATCAGCTCCAAGCTAAGGGCAGAGCTTTTTCTTAGGAGACCGTGGTTACGCAAGCACAAGGTTATACACGATCATGCTTCTGACTGTATCTTTGTGAATATTCCAGATCGTTAGAGAGGTTACTTGGGCCCTCTTCCTTACGCTAGCGAATGGAAGCCTGGCATGGCTCAGGTGAAAGTCCAGCAGGCCTTTCCTAAGCATCTCGAGGGCCGATTCGGTGACATCCTTCGCTAATACGCCGCCGTCTTTCATGAAGGAGGGCGTCTCCGGCGAACCTTTGCTGCCTTTCAGCACGAAATCCGTCTCAAAGAGGATCGCCCGTTTCGAGAACCGCCCCGGCGCTACTCAGGAGAGAAACGTCTGTATATAGATACCCAGGTACGAGAGATGCTCCGCGACGGTAGAATAGAACCTACTCCATTGCCATATAGTTCTTCCGTAGTCATCGTTGGAAAAAAGGATGGCGAATATAGGTTTCATGTGGATTACCGTAGATTGAATAATATAACCGTCCACGCACCACGATGCCTTCCCCGTATACAGGAGACCTTAAAAGATCTTAGAACAGCAAAAATCTTTTCCACTCTAGATTTAAAAAACGGTTACCGGCAAGTTCCTATGGCGCCAGGCTCGCGCCAGTTTACCACCTTTATGACGCCTGGAGGTGGCCAGTTACAATTTAGGGTGTTGCCTTTCGGATTGAAGAATTCACCAAGGGCATTTCAAATTCTAATGCGTCAGGTACTTGCAGAACAATGGGGAATCTTTGCTATGGTGTACTGGGACATTATAATATACTCTCCGTTTTGGGGGGAACACCTCTTGCACATTGCCCTGGTGCTAGAACGACTTTCCGTTTATGGGCTCTCCGTGTCTCCGAAGAAATGTTCCTTTGATCAAACTACTCTCCCTTACCTTGGCCATATAATCAGCACTAGCGGAAACTCGGCACAACCTGCCCACATTGAAGAAATCTGGAACGCGACTCCACCCCGTACGCGAAAATAAATGCATTCGTTCCTTGGCCTTTGCAATTGGGTCAAGGAGTACGTTCCAAACTCCTCTATAATCTTAGCCCCTTTGTCCGACCTGTTGTCCACTGAACGACCCTACAGGATGACGCCCGAAAATCTCCAGCAATTTGAGACTGCCAAGAAGGCCTTCCAGAACCTAACAACCCTTAGTCGCCCCGACATCTCGCTAACTTTCGTCCTGCAGACTGACGCCAGCGCTCGTGAAATGAGCGCTGTGCTTGAGCAAGAGGTAGCAGACGGAAAACGCCGAATCGTTTCATATGCCAGCGCCAAATTTTCTCCCACTGAGGCCAGGTACCACTGCAATGAGCAGGAGTGCCTTGCTGTGGGGTGGGCAATTAGGCGATATCGATCCTTTTTGGAAGATTGGCCATTTATCCTAAGAACAGACAGCAGGACGCTCACCTGGCTTGAGCGTTAGAAGAATACCACAACGGGAAGTAACCTATTTCAATTTGATCCTCATCTCGAATTCGGACCCCCCCCCCCCACTTTTCCTCTTCCTTGTGGTGACATCTAATTCTCATTTCCCGCACCGGGAAGTTAACAATTTTATGCCATTTTTTTGAGTGTTTGGGGAAATATGGGCAGAATACATAGCAGATTCGGATTCAACAGATTGAATTACATGCAAATCTCCTTCGATTCGATTTTACAAAACTTTTTTAACCAGATAATCCCAATTTTTTGTGATTTCGGCAATTTTCGTGTTTTTTTTTACAATTTTCTTAGATTTAAAACGGCTTATGATCTAAGTGCACTTGAAATTAGTATTCAAAGGTGTAAAATAAATAGAATATAATAAATAGAATATAATAAATAGAAAGTAATAAATAGAAAGTATACCCGCTAAACCCATTCGTCCCCCCCCTCCCCTCTGCCACCGCAGAAACTGCCGTTCCTATGAATTTTGGAAGGTTTTTCTAGTGTTGTCTTTGCTTCGAAATTTTTTTGGAAAATATGACTTATGCAGTATGCTTGAAATGGCAAGAGAGCAAGGTTTTCCGATTAGTCTGTAAATTTTTGAAAAAAAAAGTTATATAAATATATTTATTATTATTATTATACCATTAAGCCAAATCCCTTGCGGGGTAAGCGTAACTCGTTCGGTTCCAGCTCCTCTGTACTACTGGAAAATAGAGGATTGATGCGGAAGGATTGGAAAGTGGAATTGACCTGGGAGATTTCGATTAAG
>WSXT02111456.1:0-11184 GCA_011762715.2 Neuroterus valhalla
TGTTACATATCCTCAAAGTAACAGCGTTACAGAACAGTGTGACTTTCATGTTCCGTTCATGGAACACGTGTGACATAATAGTGACAGATCAGTTCTATAACTATGTTCTATACTAGTTACAGAATTGAATTCCAGAATTGTAACATACTCTTACAGTAACAGCGTTACAGAACAGTGTTACCTTTATGTTCTGTAATTATTATGGAACACAATTGTAACATTGTTATGCATAAATGTTCCCTCCTTGTTATGTAACATTTACAGAACGTGTCTACTGGGATATTTCATAGCATCAGATTCAGAATAGATTATCATGTTTGGACCTAGCACCCTTGCCATTGCCAATAGTTACAGCTCTGACCAGTCTTCACGTGTAAAGGAGTCCATAGCAACGCCAATCATCTATTCCGCTTCCAGCCAATCAGGACGAAGCCGGTTGTCAACGAAGTGAACAACGCTTCAGGATCTTCATCTTCCATCTGCATCTTTCGTCAGGACATCATTCTTTTGAACTCTTTGTTTTAATTCGTGTCTTTGTGTATTTGAATTGCGTTATCAGATTGTCATCGAGTCCTGCGAGTATTCCATAATCCTTTCAGATATCGTGATTCATTTTTCGATCAAGAAAATGATGGATTCCAATCAGTGGTTTTGCCCTTTACTAGTTCTCGTGTTGTGCTGTGAATTTCGTATTGCTTTTAGTTTTCCCGGATAATTTGTGCACACAATTATATTACGACAAATTTCCTTAACTGGCTTTGATATTCATGATCTTGCTGCGTGAATTTTGGTTTATGATTGTTTTCTTACGTTGATATGATAGGTAATATCATGAGTGCTTGCTGATTGTGATTTTTCCTGATTTTTTTTCAGACCCAAACTACGTTGGCTGCATAACCGCACGTTGATTCTGCCTTCTCTAAGGTTGTTCTAGACCCTACCTGTGCTTTTCGCATGATACCTTGTCCATTTTTCTCTCTTGTTTTGTCGGAAACTCTGTCCTATTTATTGATACTTCTGTTTATGTTTCGGTTACGTATATGTTCTAATATATTCACCCTTTGCTGTTTGGACCCTCTTGTTTTAAGTTCAATAATAATATTTTCTACATAATTAAGTCTGTGTAGTCTTGGAAAACCAAGACGAAAGGTCCTAGGCTCTAATTTTATAACCTAGTTTAGTCTAGTTGCTCCCGACATTTTGTGGAATTTTATTGTCTTGCCTTCCATGTTGTCTTTCTTCTCTTACGTTGCTTAGGCGATTGAATTGATGTGAAGCCTTGTTTGGGAATAAATTGTTTATTGAAAAATTAATAGTGTCTCCTGGTCCGATTGGTTTTCTTTTATATGATTATTATGTTTACTTTTTCTTGAAACTTTGCAAATCGCGCCCTTTACTATCATCCAGATACGAGGCTGAGTTAACCATTGTTTTCTTCTCTAATCCCATTTTTGATTTATAAAATTTTTTTGTAATATAGAAATAAATTCAATCCTGATTTCAGAAGGATATGGCACTAATTTTTTTACGAAGTTTTTATTATATATAAACAGACACGTATACGAGGTTTTCATTCAAGAAAAATTTTTCTCGAAAATATGACTATTGTGAATTTTGAAGCTTTATCCGACTCTGTTACATGTTAAATTCATTATATCTGGTTCCACTGATGCTTTCGGTACAATTCTTTTTTTAAATAAAAGGTGATAGTATCAGCTTTCAGTTACGTGAATGTTGTACCTTCAACTCGAGTACCTTGAAAATAATAACAATCCAATCGTTCAAATGATATTATCATAATGTCGCCCACAACATAATCGATCGAAAAAATTACTATCGTATTCGCTATGTTTTAAGCTACAAAATCCTTTTTTCGAAAAGATGCGGCCTTTACATGTTCAAGAGTGAGAAAATATTTTTCAACTACGTTTCACGTAGTGTCGGCAGCGCGCCACGAGTAGAAACGTGCCTAAAGTGTAAACATTCAATCTCGAACTGCTTACGCAGGTTTTACTTCAGAGAAGCGTAGTAGGAGCACACATCTTTCTTATCGGCTTTTTTTATTTCTAAAAGGAGTGAGAAAAATCAAGTAAGGGAAACAATTTTGAGAAAATGTCACAACCACTACTATCATCGGTAATACCAAAAATTCGAAAGGATAGATGTTTCAATCCTTTTGATTTATCTCCTCATCAAATATTCAAGACATAAAAAGCCTCAGGAAAGTACGGAGAGAATATTCATTGACATCATATAAGCCCGTAATAGAAGAGTCTCTTGAGCAGAGAATTTGTGACACGTGCCATAAAAAATTGCTGGAATCGCGTCAAAACAGTGAAATCAAAAACGAAGCCAAAACAGACGATCAGGTATGTATCAGTATATTTAATTTCATTAAACGCAATTCATGAATTGATTATACTATTTATTTGTGTTTCAATTCTAAAAAATTCCAATATATATTTTTTTGCTTGAATTTTGTCATATTCTATTGAAGAACAGATAGAATATATATCTTCTGATTTAAACTGTCGCCAGTATGTAAATTTTTGTTTCAATGTAAATAAATATAATTCGCAGCACCCAGAAGTTGATGATATTGACCCTAAAGCTTCGACTGACGATGAGGTGGAAAAAGCCTTCACCTAGCCCAACAAGTCCTGCGCCGTATGAAGAGGATCTAGAAGTTATTTCCGAATCAGTAGACGCAATTAACAAAGGTTTGATTATGATCGGTACTTCACCTATTAAATAGGCACTCATTTCCCGGAAGCGCTATTCTCCTGAAAAAGTTAAAATCATTTCCGTGGCGATGTCTAAAAAAAATTTTCACGTCGCTAGTAATGTGAATGATGTTAGTGTAGAGGAGAATGATGGAAATAATGTTTTGCAAATTTTCAAAGACACATCTAATAGCACTGCAGAACGTGAAACAAAAATTAGAATTCTGACTATTTTTGAAGACTGGTCTTCCATAAAAATCGCACAACATTTTCATTCCGCCACAACGCTCATGATCACTGTAGCAAAAGAAACTGCGAATGAAATTTGTATTTTATGTACACCATCGCCTGAAAGCCATCCGTCCTTAGAGAAACATGTAATTGATTCAGTGATTATTTTTTATGAACTTGATGAAAATAGCCAAATGACGCCAGGTAGAAAGGATTCCGTTTCTGTGAAGAAAAATTGCCAACGCATTCATGTACAGAAAAGATTACACTTATTAAATTTAAGAGAAATTTATCAATTACATATTGAAAAATTTCCTGAATTTAAGTGTAGTTTTTTAAAATTTGCGTCTTTGCGGCCAAAACATTGCGTATTAGCAGGTGCAAGTGGTACACATTCTGTATGTGTTTGTGGAATTCATGAAAATGTAAAATTATTACTTGGAGGGTCTAATCTGAAACACGTTACAGCTGAAACTCCAAATCCTATAGAAACTTATCACGACTGCTCGAAAAGGATGATTTGTTCTGACGCGGAATCCGATTGCTACTTTAGAAAGTGTACTGCATGTCCTGGTGCACAACATTTGATAGATGCATTGGAAAATATTTTTAATCAAAATGATATTGAAGGAATCACTTACAGACAGTGGACAAACGTTGACAGAGCATCGTTGCAAATTTTAATATCCCCAGTAGATGAATATTTAGACAAATTAAGGATCGGTCTAGAAAAATTGCTACTTCATTCATTTCTTGTCAAAAAGCAAAATCTTTTCGTTAGTGTTAAAAAAGAAGAACTCCTTGAAAGTGACTGTATTGTTGAGTGTGATTTTTCTGAAAATCACGCTTTTGTTATTCAAGATTAAGTGCAAGGCATTCACTGGAATAATAATCAAGCCACAGTTCACCAATTTGCAATCTACTACAAGGATAATTTGGACGTTAAATTGAAAAGTTTCGTAATAAATTTAGACTGTTTGCACCACAATAAGGTAGCAGTTTACGTGTTCCAAAAACATTTGGTGAATTTCTTGAAAAGAAACTTGAGTAAAGTCAAGGAAAATATTTATTTTCATGAGAGAGCGAGTGCTCAATATAAAAACAGAAAAAATTTTGCAAATCTTATTCATCATCAAGAAGACTTTGGTACAGCAGCAGAGTGGCACTTCTTTCCAACGTCCTACGGCGAAGGTGCGTGCGACGGCTTAGAAGGTACATTGAAAAGGTTAGCCGCTGGAACAAGCGTCCAAAGAGAAGGAAATCCCATTCAAACTCCAAAAGAGTTATTTCAGTGGGCAACTTGAGCTCTTGCTAATATTTCTTTAGAATTTGTTGAAAGTAAAGAGTATGACGGAGAAGAAAATAAATTACAAACAAGAATTCAAAAAGCTGCAACAGTGAAAGGAACCTTGTCATACCATTGCATCATACGTATTACACAAAAAAAGCAAAAGCAAAGCATTTTTATTCACAGGAAAATTTCACTGAAGTGACAATCATAGAATAATTATGTGCTGTTGTATATTTTATCAAGTCTCACATGACCATTGAATATTCTTGTACAACATTCTAGCAAAAGAAGGAACTTATAACGTTGAGAGACTTACTATTATATATGCTTTTAGGAATAAGTTAACTGTCTCTACAGAATTTATAGGGTTATTCCCCGTAGATTTGATTGTATTTATATTAATGGTGCGTACTTCGTTTGTATAAAATACTGCTTCAAGGCGTAAAACACTGGAATAAACTTATATGTATTAAGGCATAAATATTTATCCGATTCATGCTTTTTGAAGTAACCCTTTTTACGTTCTCAGGTTGACTCGCACGGGAACGTTTAGTGAAATTTAAACAATCGCTGGACACATGTTTATATCCAAAATATATGTTCGCTTTAGTTTTTTTATTAGCCGCAACACGCGTAAAGCATGATTTTGAAAGACAAAATTTACGCCAACGTGACGCCAACATAACGAATACGATGGTAATTTTTTCAATCAATTTCGTTCTGGGTAACATTATGATATTATTATTTAAACATTTAAATTTGTTATTATTTATAGGGTACTCAATTTGAAGGTACGACATGAACGTGACTGAAAGCTGATACTATTACCCTTAATATAAAAAAAAAATTGTACCGATAGCATCAGTAGAACCAGAGATAATGAATTTAGTATGTAACAGAGCCGGATAAAGCTTCAAAATTCACAATGGTCATATTTCCGAAAAAAAATTTTTTGAACAAAAACCTCGTATACGTGTCTGCTTATTTTCAGTATAGACCTTAATAAAAATTTCGGGACAAATCAAAATTTCCAAGTTAAAAAGGCGTACGATTCGTAAAAGAATGTCCCAAATGCGATACTGCAAGCCCCACGTTGGGCGCCAATTTTTGATGGGGATGCCCGGCTACCCACCGCTTTGTTTCTGAAATTCGAAGACCTGCATATAGTCTAAGGAGCGCAAAAATTGACCCTGGGCCACGATTCGAACCCATGCCGCCAATTCATTAAGTCGGCACGCTATCCACTGCGTTACGGAGTCTAATCTCGGCCACACTAGAACTTCCAGACCACACTCAATATTTTCTGTTCTGAAAGAATTGTTCAGCACCTGCCTTTGGTCAGACTTGATCTAATATACCGAACTTACGACTTTTTTTGTTCTTAGATAGCTGAGGAGCGACATTCTTGGGCCAGGCCAGACCTTTCAGACTAGACAGTCTATATCAGGTTAGACCAGGGATGAAAGAGAGCTAGATCGCGCCAGACTAGACAGTCTAGGTAAAACTAGACCTGACAGCATACTGCCATGCATTTTTCCCCACATATCACTTTCCAGGGCTCCGTACGGACATGTTGGGGGCAGGAGACTAAAATTATTGATACGTAGATTTCTTTGTTTGAAAGTCTCGATTTTAGAGATGAACAATTTTAATCCAAAATCAAGGAGCAATCAATCATGATCAAGAAAATATTAGAGGAATCCTCATTCTATAAAATGGATTGTGATATTGTTCAAACAACACCATTCTTCAAATCCCAAGAGCCTTAGTACACGAATGACGTTTTCGAAACATCCGCGACCGAAGACTCCACATCCGCGGGGAAAGTTGAGAATTTCTTCCTCGCTCAGGCTTATTTTTTTCCCATTTTTTCAAGGCGGTCGGAAAATACTCGTGTTATAAGGGTGTATATGGCTCGAGGCTACGAGCAGCCACCCTAGGTGCTAGTGTACGTGTGGAGGGGGGTAATTGCGTGTCGGGGTTGACTTATAGCGTCTAAATCAGTGTCATCCGACACCGCGCTTCTGCCCACGACCCTTATATGGACAAGTCGATATGAGAGTCTAGCTGTGTGAGTGTGTACCATCAGAGGATGATATTTGAGCTGATCTGAGCGTTTTCCACATAGATCCGGAAGACCCGAGATCGGCCAATCCCAAAGTTTCGATTATCTCTGGCGAGGTAACTACCATCCTCACTTGCGTCTTACGCCTCCACAAGCAAAAGCTAACCGTGCAACAACTATCCTGGTTAAACTCGAGTGGGCTCAACTTTATACTACGATATTTCTCTAATTATCTCTCGCCTCGGGCCCTCCCAGCTACAGACGTAGAATGTAGATCGTACCTACCATCGTGCTTCAGAAGCTTAACCATAAACATTAACCGCTACTAAACCCTTCCCTTCCTTTACTGCAAATACATTTCAGGGCATTCCGCGCAAAATTGTACGATTTTTGAGAGCAGTCTCTTTCTATTTTTTGATTGGTTATTGTATGGATAATCATCCACAGACAGAGCACTTCCGTATCCAAGTGTTATATGACTAATACTATTGGTTTTATTGGTGTGAAACTCTGTAAATATATTAATTTCAGTACCTTTGATCTAATTTCACAGTAAAAATCAATTCAAATTATCATAACTCACAAGAGGACCTTCAGGTCACCTAATTTTTGTTTTGGTCGATACTCTCCTAAGTGATAGACACCTACTAGGGGTTTTCTGAGAAAAATCAAGAAGGCGCAATTTTCAGCCATTTCCGAGAAAAATGCAATTAAAGAATTTGATGCGGATTGTCATGTGCCTGGTGTAGTACTACGTTCAACAGCCGGGTGGCACAGGTGGTAGGGCGCTTGGCTGGCAGCCGGAAGGTTGCACGCTCGATTCTCACCTCTTATGTGTTTTTTCTTTTAATGCAAAACTGCTTACTCATTCATTCTTCAATAATTCTTATGAAATTATAATTTTTAATGATTGTTTATTAATTTGTTCCAATAAAAACTCTGTTTTATATCGTTTATAATCTATCGTTTGAGAAATTGTGTAGTTTGTTTTAAATTATGAATTATTTATTAATTTGTAGTTTTTGTATTTCTGAGTTAAATTAGGAAATAAGGATTTTGGACGAAAATTGCAATTTTAAATCAGAAATACAAATTTTTTATACGAAATACAAAAAATAAAACACAGGAATAATAGTCATATATCTTTTGAACATTTATGAACTTACATCAACATATGTTCTGAATAGATAATGATAATAACTACTCATAATAAATGATATTGTAAGTTAATAAATGTTTAAAAGATGTATGACTATTATTCCTGTGTTTTTTTTTTGTATATATTATGAAATATTTTTATTTCATATTAAACATTGCAATTTTCTTCTGAAACACCTATTTTTTAATTCAAATCAAAAGCACAAAATCTACAAATTAATAAATAATTAATAATTCAAAATTAAATACACAACTTTCCGAACGATAGAAAACATAGTGTCAAAACAGAGTTTTCATTGAAGAAAATGAATAAACAATCACTAAAAATTATAATTTTATAAAGAATTATTAAGAAATAAATGAATCACCAGTTTTGCATTAAAAAAAAAGTATAGGAAGCGAGGATCGAGCATGAAACCTTGCGCCTACCAGCCAAGCGTCCTACTAGCTGAGCCACCTGGCTGTTGAACGTTGTACTACGCCAGGGACATCACCATCCACACGAAATTCTTTAAATGCATTTTTATCGAAAATGGCTAAGAATTGTGCCTTCTTGATCTTTCTCAGGAAACCTCCAGTAGGTGTCTATCACTTAGGCGAGTTTCGATCAGAACAAAAATTAGGTGACCCGAAGGTCCCCTTGTCAGATTAGAAAGATACTATGTGCTCATAAAATGGCTTTAAGATATGTCCGCGTGAGCTTGATTACGAGAGTACAAATTTTATTATAAATATTTCAACTCTGATGCAATATTCACGCAATATACACGCAAATATAATTGTCCACGAAAATATTTTTGTGGTTACGTCAATACATAAATAGCGATCATTTGACAACTAGGAATACCTTTTTGTGACCATTTTTGGCGCAGGATTGAAGAGAAAACCTCTCACAACTTATTCCTCCAACCTTTGAGCGTAAAAAGTAAGAACTTCTCTACAAATTGAAAAAAGTTTACGAAAACCCTGCATATTTTTATTGGTCTTCATCATATTCGTAAACAGAATTTCACGAATAAAAGATACAAATATGTTTTAGAATGGGAGGGAACGAATTTTAAAAGGTTTTTCTAATCCATTCTACTTTAAAACTTGAAGGAACACTTTTTGTGTAGTTTTCCATCGACGCAACCTTACTTTCAGCTTGTCTTGGCGGCCCGGCATCAAGTGTGCCTCTCCGAAGAACTTTTGCAAAAAATTGAAGAGAATGGAGTTTTCCTTGGAAGACTATTTTTTTTATTTATAAAAGCACCGAAGTTAAAAAAAGAATATGATTTTATAATAAGAACAGAAAGAAAATTCTTCTTATGCGGGAACTAATTGACTTCTTACAATCCTGAATTTCGTTTGACAGATTAGCAGAGGTAAGGTTTATTTAATCTAGCCTCATCAAGTTTAAAGTTGTATTTACGGTAATTGTTTATTCACTTCCATTCAGTTTTTTTTTCGATTCTAGGTAACCGACCATATTCATTACTATCATAATTATTATGTTTTTGGGGTCGTTTAATTCGAATCCGAAGTTCAAGAACCTTTAGCACGTCAGAGTTCAGACATAACCTCAAAAAACCTAGGAAACGAATTTTTTTCGAGTACGGGTGTTAGACCATGTTTATTACATGTTTTTTGGGTCACTGGATCTGGATCCATATCCCAGAAACCCCATCATGCAAAGGTTTCGACATAACCTCAAAAGTGTCTATTAATCTAAGCTTTTAGAAGCTGAAACGTTTTGACTTTAGTCGCTAGGCTACTCTGATGTGCTAGAGTATTAAGGACCACGAATCTGGGTTCAGTGACCCCAAGTTCATATAGTAAACATTTTTTCTAGAGTTTTTTGAGGTAAGGTCAGAACCCTGAAGTTTGGATTCGGATTCAGCGACCCCAAAAATATATTAAAAACATGGCCTGACACAGTGGCTTAGATTGCCTTGAGTCATGGCGTAGGGAGAGGACGATAGAGATTGTTCAATAAGGTGAAAAAAGGTAGTCCACTATTTACAAACACAACCTTTATGTTTTACTCTTTTGCGTCTGTTCATAAAACAGCTTCTAATTAGAAATTAGTTCTGCAAATATGCCTCTTGCCAATATCTCAGCTATGTTTAAAATTCATCATACAGGCCTTAATTTTGACACATAATTCTCATTTGGTCAGCCAAGTGGAAAACTGCAGATTCTATAGCATCAGAAGCCCACACCCATCCTCGCCGTCTAATCTCCTGCTCGACAGTAGGAGAGCGTATTGAAAATACGACTGAGCAAGAATCCTGAACGGTCACCCACCTGAGCACTAACCGCGCCAGTTCATGCTTGACATTTGAGATCTTGCCAAGTCGGGAACCACCACACAGCTACCCTGCGATAAAAACTAAGAATATGTCAAAAAATCACTGTTAAAGTCACCTTTGTATAAGTAGATGATCCTTCATTTCATTTTTGTTTTTATTGAGGCTGCGTCTACTCGTCCTGAATTTCGGGATGACTAGCCTATTTTCGCTATTCAACTAGTTATCCCGAAAATAGTGCATTTATTATAAATTTTTTCCCGTTCCCTCATTCGACTTGGAAATAGGGATGACTTCCACGGTGATGATGACTTCCCGTCCTCACGGTACGTGGAAAAAGAGGAAGGAATGTGACCTACATTATATCGATGACCATTCATAAGAGTGACTTCCCGCCCTCACAAAGCTTGGAAAAAGGGAAGGTATGTGACCTATATTATTCCCATGACCAGTTTCGTTGGTGACTTTCTGCCACCATGAGACTCGCGAAAAGGAAAAGGAATGTGACCTACCTTATTCCTATGACCAGTCACAGGAGTGGATTCTCGCCACCTCAAACTTAGGAAACGGGGAGGGAATGTGATCTGCATTATTTCCATTACCAGTCACAGGGGTGCTCCCCCCCCCCCCACACACACAAGACCTTAGAAAAAGGGAAAGTTTGTGACCTCCATTATTTTTGTGATCTGATATAGGGATGCGCCCCCATGAGACTTGGAAATGGGTACGGTATGTGACCTACGCTATGTACAATTTTTTTTCGTCATGAAATTTTTGTTTTTTATAGACTGAGGAATCTCTTTTGGGCTTAAATTCAACATTTTTCGAAAATTTCTCTCCTTGCTTGAGATATAATCTTCTCTATTGGAAATTCATCCTTTCATGGTTGTCACTTTAGCTTTTTTATTGGATTTTTGTCTTTCCAGATTCGGAATTCAACTATTTGAGTTGAAAATCCAATTTTTTGGTTAGAAATTGTCAAACCACGAGATTTGGGGAAATGAGGAGGTATGTGCTCTACATATTTCTATGACCAGTCATAGGGGTGCCCCCCCACTAGACTTGGGAAAAAGGGGAAAGTATGTGACCTATGTTATTTTTGTGACCTGTTATAGGGATGCCCTCCACCCATGAGACTTGAAAAAGTGTATGATATGTGACCTATATCATTTATATGACCAGTCACGTTGGTGACTTCCTGCCCTTTATGAGACTCGGGAAAATGAAAAGGAATGTGACCTACCTTATTCCTATGACCAGCCACAGGAGTGACTTCTCGCCACCTAAAACTTAGGAAACGTGGAGGGAATGTGATCTACATTATATCCTTCACCAAACACAGGGGTGCCCCCTCCCCCCACGACTCAGGAAAAGGGGAAAGTTTGTGACCTCCATTATTCTTTTGACCTGTTATATGAATGTGGCGGC